>JAKGSA010000499.1:21564-80920 GCA_033558755.1 Philaethria dido
AAACAAGAAAAAATAATTATGGCATTTAAGGCGACGTTTACCTTAACCGGATCAGTTGAAATATCTATATATAGAAGGTATAAGAATCCGCATGTGTCAGCAAAACTACGTTGTTTCAAAACAAATAATTTAAGGAAATACTTAGAAAAGTTGAAAATTATGAGGTAAATCCTGCGTCATTTACTCAAGAACCAACAACAAGATTGTACTAAACCTTATTTGAATTATAATTCAAAATGAGCGGTCGTTTAATAATATAGGGAATGTATTTTTTATTATGGATTAAATTACGAAACCATACAAAATATTTTTTCATTTTGCTTCTATTTTTTTATTTTGACACAACTCCCGCACCATATGTGGTAGGCGGCTAAACAACTTAGTATTACACCAGACCTTCATTTCTGCGTTACGCGCGGTCCTTGTTCGTTGTCTTTTTAAAAAAAATCTAATTTCTCATTACTACTTGTTTTGGTTGATTTTTAATTGTATTTTCCGCTCCGCTTTAAATTTGATTATGTGAAAGAAATATCAAAATGTGATATTATGTTTTTTTTTTTAATAAACTAAGTGCATTTGCAACAATTAACATTCCATAACAAAAGTATAATAAATAATACATATTTTTTAATTAAATTTATCTTTATTCTTAAATTTTATTTAATCTCAATTTTAGACAGATAACTATAATGTAACTAGCCGGTATACTATGCAAGTCTTTTATATTCTTTTACCATTTCAAAGTCATTAGCCAGATTGTTAGGTGGTAGGAGGTTCGTCCTCCGACTGGCTCGCGACCACTATCATGTCAAAGACGAACCGCCAAATATCTAATGATGTGTTCCGGTTCGATGGCATGTAAGCCAGATTTTCCCCTTTCCCACCCATCCTTTCCCCAAAATGTGGTGGTTCTGATAGTGGACTACTACATTGTCCCCCCTTCCATCAGTATCCTCTAGGTTGGCAACGCATCTACAACATCTCTGGTGTTGTAGATGTCTATGGGCGAAGGTAACCACTTACCATCAGGTGGTCCTTCTGTTCGTTTGCCGTCCGTTATCAATAAAAAAAAAAAAAAAACCTTTTTCTTTAGTTTTAAGCCCACTACACATTGACCTTCAATCTCATATTACATCGCAATTTGCCATCGAGCATTAGTAATGCGACTTGTACTATGTACATGGTGACTAAACGATCAAGTTCCACTTGTAATAATTAAGTCAATTTTAATATTTGTCATGAAGGTGTTTCCCTAGTCTCAATAAGAAAAGTGGTTCTCGGAATACAATGTCCAACGCAATGACTGTCTAAATAGTCCAAAAGATGACGCACGGAGCCACAGAGGATATTACACTTAGCAATAAAACACAACAATAACATAGAAATCAAATTAAATTTTCCAATATTGCTGTTAAGTAAAATCTAGATCACTGGTTAAAAAATATTTGTTTTTTTAAATAATTAATCTTATTAAAATAAAAAAAAAAACAAAAATTCAGAATTTTAATTGTTAAAAACGTACCCGTAACGTACTCGTTCTGCGATTAGGCTATTCTATTAAACTTCTATTCTATTAATCACGAAATAGAAAAGCCTCATCCGCTCTCGCATTGACTTTGATTTGATGTCTTTAAATTATTATTCTATACTTATTTTAAGATTCAATTTGTATGTACATTGTTATTAGCTTTATATTAAAACTAGCTTTCCGCCCACGGCTTCGCCCGCGTGAAATTCGGTTATATCGCGCGATATCCTATAGTCTTTCCCAAGATCTAGACTATTTGTCAAAATTGGTTAAGTAGTTTATGTGTCAAAGTTATAAACAGTTAAACAATCTTACATGATTTTATGTTTGATAATAAGAAACTTCCATATAAACTTTCATCCCCTATTTCAACCCCGTCTGTCATTTTTTTCGCGATTAAAAGTATTCTATGTCCTTTCCCAAGTTTAGTTCTATCTTTATACCGAAATTCATCAAAATCGGTTCAATGGTTTAGGCGTGAAAGCGTAACAGACAGACAGACTGACAGACAAACATACAGACAGACAGACTGACAGAGTTACTTTCGCATTTATAATATTAGTAAGGATAAATATTCATTTAAAATGACACGCACAATGAAAAATCGGACTACTATAAAACGAATAATTTTAGTAAACCTGTTTACGCGAAAAATACGCGCTGCCCTAAAGTACGCTTACGTTGGTCCGTTGCTTCGTATACACATGTCACTTTATGGACTTACACACTTTAGTGGGCAACGCAGTGTCTTAACATTAGGTTCTTAGGTTCCCTCTGCCTACCCTGCTATATGCGGGATATAGCGTGAAGCCATAGCTTCATTTCATAGTGTATGTATGTCACTTTATACAAAAGTATACGTGTCAAACACATCACAGTGTGTGTAATATTTATTTTTTTAAATTAACACTTTTCCATATAAACTTTGTCAAATTCCATAACAAGGATCGGAAATTTTTCCATGTGTGTGTACCGTGTACTATAATGATTAAAAATTGATGGAATGTCGTCTTGCATCGCTTTTTGCATCCAAGTGTGTCATCGGCGCCACATTAGGTAATGATTTATTCCAATATACTTAATTTAAGATGACGGTACTTCGCGTCGCGATTTATTTTTGCAGAGCGGGGAAATGAAAATGAATACAATAAGGATGGTGTGATCTTAAAGCACGGTTAGGGTTGAACACCAGGCTGCAATAGTTTAAAAAATTATAACAGTCATAATTCTAGGAACTTACAATGTGCTAAAAAGGTTATCATATCCAGTATATTTCCTGTACTGTAAATAGTAAGATCTGAGGATTAGATATATATAGCTATGTTGACATTTGTTTTTACCACCTTGCTGCTGTCACTGAATTGTCATAGTATAACTTATTTTTTTATTTATATTTAGTGGCCATTCTATTTTTTTCCCAGGACAAAATATATTTATTCAAATTTGGCATGTAATTTGGCAAAATTTATTCATTGGTTGTGCAAGAACTGCTAACAAGTAGCCGGTTACATGTTTCGATTTTAAAATCATGCGTCCATTTAAACTCTTCGTACTGAACATAATAAAACAATAGCAATTATTATATCTATAAATAATTCAAATAAGTTACGTGATACTAATTGATTAAGCTATAATATTCGATATTATCGTAGAATAAATATGCATGACACCGAGGACAATTTTTTATAATACATATCTTTTTATCATTTTTTAAATCACTCTATGAATATAAATTTCGGCAAGAGTGTAATTTCCGGAGCGCTAAGACGGAAGTTGATGACTGATTGATGAAAATGTACGCAATGAATGAATGAAAATGAATTTTGATATTATTGATATTTTTCGACATATGCAATTTTGAAGTTGGTCGATTTTCCTGTGGTTTTTCTTGGTATTTCAAAAACTATCCATAGTTTTTTGAAAAAGAAAAGTTTGTTGTAGACTAAAAGGTATCACTATTAATTTATATGATTTATAACTTTAAAATAAAAATATGTACCAACATAACGCCACAAAAAAGTTTAAATTCGAATATACTAATTCGTAATCCGTGAAAATTCAAAATTCGCGATACTTTTTGAACACACCTCGTATATATATCTATATATAAGAACGGAGAAGAAAAACTATCGCCCCATAATACGAAAATAATGCGGAAGAAGCTTAAAATTTGGCGTACTTTAAGTTTATGGGGAGAAAAACTGCAGGAAGTCAATATTTTTCATAATAATACTTTAAATTATTACAATACTACACAAGTACACATATTACCAAGCGTATATAAAGAGTTACGTCGCTATACCATTACGCACTAGTATTCAGAAAACGATGTACGATATAATTTTTTACAGGTTTTTGTCCTCTGCTAAGTGCGTGAGTTATGTGGAAATAAAAAAAAGCGCAGTATACCTGTTCCCGGCGGTCCCACTACGAGCGTAAGTCCAGGTTGCATTCCTGATCGTATGGCTTCAACTTGGGTCGGTGTAAATAGGATGTTGTTTCTAAAATCATATAAATTGTTATTTGTTAAATAATACTCGTACATCTTACCGTCGACAGCAAAAGTGTTATACGATTCATATTTTAATTAATTATATATTTAGATTATGGAGATAAAAGATAATTTATAATAAATTAGTTTCGGAAACATGGTATAACTTAGTCATATAATAACGACTAAGAAAAAAAACGCTAATAAAATAAATTAATCATAATTTTCCTTAATACATTAAACACAGCTTCACGCTGTATCCTGCATATAGCAGGGTAGGCAGAGGGAACCTAGTGTTAAGACACTCCGTTCCCCACTTTCCGCCGAATTGAGAATTGCATGCTGAGTGGCGGAACTCAACGCCGCGCTTTGCCTTGTTACCAAATTCAGGAAATGAAAAATTCCATTTCCTGGAGTGGGAATCGAACCCACAACCTAATAATAATTAATATACTTTATTTAATAAAGACATATTTTATCATTCATTATTAAAACACCGCCATAGTGGCCGTTATTATGACCCTCAATAAGCGCAATGATTGTAGAATCGAATCTTACTAAGAATAGAAATCAGACAAAGTGCAGGTTTTGGTCCATTTAGATGGAAAGGGAAGTTTTTTTATATTGAAAATTGTAAAAAATATTTGAATATAAAAAAAAAAAAAATTAAAATATAGAAAAAATATCTATAGATAATATAAATTATATAGATTTACACCGTTGCACGTCGGGACATTTACAGCATTGGAGATGAGGGCAATGACCCTGTTTCTTGCGTCCTTTTTCACTTCACTTTTTTACAGCTAAGTATATATCAATAAGATAACAACTTTTAAATATTATTTAGTATGAAACAAATTAATATTATTCAATTAATTATAACATATAAAGAAATTCTAGAAAGTATATATTTATCATTAAATATATACTTTCTAGAATTTATTCATATAAATAAAAAAAAACATACTTTACAACTTTATTTAGTAAGGTTTTCTAAAAGAAATATGTAAATAACAAGCTATACTCCATAGTGGCTGCTTTTCCTATCATCTTTTTTTTGCATCGGCTTTGTGCAAAAAGTATCCATCTATGTAAACTTCCTATCTTGATATTAAACCAAGAGGTCAATAGCCGAATTTTAGCTTTAATTCAAAAATATAATTACTTATATTAATATAATTATTATAAATTGTCAAACATAAATATTTTGCCTAATAGTAATCGGGTCTACTACCTATATTAAGAAAGATCTCAACCGCGGAACTTAAGCTGTTTAAAAAAATACTAAAAAATCAAATACAGTTAAGTGAAGTAACCATATACCAACTTTTTCGGTTCATTATACAAATAAGGTCCCCTTTTGGGCTGTACATGCGGGTGTACAGTTATCACTTTGCAAGGTTCGTCTTCTTCCATCGCGTTCTCTCCCAACTCCTGTTTACGCACAACGTTCTCGAAGGTTAACCTGTTTTTAATATATTCAATATTTATATCCGAATACATTATTTGTAAAGAAATATATTAGAATCGAAAATTGAAAATATAATTATTAAAAATACATTTTAAGTGCCAATGATAAGAAATAAATTTTAAAATAATTGAATATGGAAGTAGGGTTGCCAATTAAATATCTAACAAAATGAAATGGATAAAGAAGTAAATGTATTAAATTTTAAACTTACTTGAAAGGACGTATCAATTTTCTTGGATCATCAGTCTTAACTTTTATTTCATAGCCTGGGAAGCTGTTTCGTAAATGCTCCATATCCAGGAACGTATCATTAAAATCTAAGTTAGGAATTTCATTTGGCATTCTACAAAAATAAAAAATATATCGTAAAATGTCAATTATTAATCGTTTATTGTATTGAAAAAAGTGTAAATAAAAGGAGTCAACAATACCTAGTGTAATGTGCTTGTCCTGGATCACCGTACCCTAAAACGATGTCATGTAACCATTCGGGTACCACACATTCTGTGTTCATCAGTTCTCTAATAGTTTCCAAAACAGCTTTAAAATTATTCTCTTTGGGTTTTCGACGCATTACAATATTAAAAGTCTCGTATACATCCTAAAGAAAAAAAAATGCAGTGCAATATATTCAAACAAAAAAAAAGTCCTGTTTATAGGGAAATTAGGTGACATATCCTTATTTTGTTTACTTTCCTTAATTTTAAATCATACGTAAGCCCTACACCACATCTACATACATTAACATAAATATTCCCCCGAGTGGTATTCGAACTCACAGCAGACGCATTCAGTCGACCAGGTCTCAACAGGGACTTACTACTGAATATTCATACACTATTTCTTATGCGTTATTAATATTTAAAACTTGCTCTAATTACACAACATTTATTTTACGAGTAGTTTTAATCATGGTATAAAGCTTTTAATTTAAATTTAGCACACAATCGTTCACTGTAAATATTTGTATTATTTTAAGGGGAATAATCAATAATAGGGGAATATCATAAATATATATATATTTTAGGGAAAGAAACATGTGAGAAAAAGCCAGCCTTTTCTTGACAGGAAGGAGATGGTGCGTAATATTGTGCTACGCAATTTCCACAAATATGATTTCTTGGGACGTTGCAGACATCGTTTATTTTTAAATCACGTTTGATATATTGACCGTGACTAGCAGGTTTTAAGTACATATTAGAAATATAAATAGTTTCAGAATAGTCTGCTCAGATTCAGCATGGTTTATCGGCGTGCTTTCAAACAAATTGCAGTTAAATTTAGCTCGCAGATGCCGTTTTTCCATTCTGTAATCTCTTAATGTATAACGAGTAATGTTGGTTTTTCTATTGGCAGGAACAAAAACTCTTTTAGGCTAGAGTTAAACAGCTATATCGACGTTCCGCGTCATCAAATCGATACGGAGAAGTATTTTTAAAGTTTACCTTTTCGTCTTCACTACCATACTTAGAATCTTTGGTGTGCGAATTATAATTTCAAATTATGTAAATTATTTTTATTACTGTAAAGTATTTATTTATTTATTTATTTATTTTATTCTTTATTACACCAACAACAATTATAACAAAAACAAAAAGAAAAACAAAAGAAGTAAGTAAAATTTTGGTGTAAAGGCGGCCTTATCACCACAGGTGATCTCTTCCAGGCAACCCCTAACATGGAAAAGGAAATAATGTGCAGAGATATAGATAGGTTGGCGTACAAATGATATTAATATTTTCTTAATATAATAAACTTACTTAAAAATTTACAATCTATAAATTACATGCAAGCTTACATAAATAACTATAAAAATACATAGTAACGTATATATAATTGTATAAAACAATATAAAATAATAATAAAGTAATAAAAATCATTTACATAATTTGTAAATAAATTCATAAGAATTAAACATTTTATACAAATAACATGACGTATATTATTGGTACATTTTGTGATATTGATGGGCTCTTAAAATGAGAGCAACGCACGCTGCATTAAATAAAAACAGCGAATTGTAATGCTATAACGACCAACTGGCCACCAGATGGCTAAGTATTTATTTCAATCTGTAAATACTGAATCTTATTAACAAAAAACCCAGAAAACATAAACATAAGTGGAAACATATAGTGTTTAGTGACTAAGTAGATCATATACCGTATATATATAGAATTCAAAGCAAGTTTTATGGGTAATCCATTAACCAGTACCGTATTAGATGTAAGGTCCCTTAGGAACATGCAAATTTGGGGAGTGGACTATGAAACGTAAAATCCCTTTTTTCAGTTTTCGTGCGAATTTTGAGAAACATTCTCTTAGCCTTTCCCAAGGAAACACATGCCCAATTCTAGCCTCCAGTACTTTCGGCTGTAGGTTGTCTGTCAGGCACTCAGTAATACAAGTCTTTTAAATACATTGATTGCACTGTAGTTGTTTAAAGACAGCTCTTGGGCCCCGTGTGTCCTTACGGTAAAGAGGTATGAACAAAATGGAATGAAATTCCAAAACTCTGTCCAGTTTTTTATAAAATCGATAAAATATAGTTACGATTTCGTATAGATGTCGAAATATGACATAAACCTATGTTATCCATCTAATTAAGCACCTAAAACCACTATAACTATAACAATACTGGCATATGTATAGGTAAAGATTATAAAAGTGGGCGTTTCAATAAAACATGTTGATTGTGTAAAAATGTTAGCGTGTTTTTGTTGATATGCCAATATAATTCAATATTGTGTTTTGACATAGCTTCTAGGCTCGATTGCGTCAACTACTCAGGTGATGTAATTTAGGTGAGATAAACTGCGCGTTTATGTTCCGTGTTTCTATAAAAGGATCTATATATTTTTGTTGTCTTAAACTAAATATAGTATTGGTATTGTTCCTTTAATGAAAATCTTAATTCCATTGTGTCGATTATGTACTATATTATAAGCTTCAGTCAATTAATACAATAACATAACAAAACGTATGACGTAACTTTAACACGACGTAATAGTTTAATTTTTACATAACAAAGGAAATAAAGGATTTTCCCGTTTTAATTAAGAAGATAATGACGGCCGCCATTCAAGAATCCTCACACATATGACACATCAGTACAGTCACAAGTACTTACTTCTTTTCCTTTGCTAGCTCGATCCAAGTCTAGCCCATACTGATTTGGGTCGAGAAGTAACCTGAAAGTTCTCGAGTCCCCATCTAATTCAGGTCTTGGTTCTGGCCCTTCCTCAATAACTCGTCCTGACGCGTCCAGCATACCCTCGACTTCGCATCCCCTTACGTAAACGATCCCTGCTTGCTCTACCATACTTCGCTTGTAATCATATTTTGTACCTAGGCAAAGCATATTATTGTTATTTTCAATAGTTATTTTTTTTAGTAACATAACTCACTAAACTGCCACTACTTGAGAAATTCGGTTCTTGTGTGGCAAATTAGAATAATATGGGCGGTGGGTTGATTTTTTGAAAAATAATTTTCTAGTAATACTTCTACGAAACGCGTCATAAATTCTTAAACATACAGGAACATGTAAATCTGTTTTCTGACCGTCCACGACCTGAAAATATATCTGTCGGGTTTCCCACTGACGCTCACGTGATGTAATCAAATTTGAAGTTAACTGAAATATTTTTACACGTGCCGGTTTTTATAGCTCGATTAATTAAATTTGGAATAACCCAATTCATGATAGTTGTGAGAAATAGCAACGATGATATTCTGCATACTACTTACTATCTACGATGTAGTGAAAGGACAAAACTTGTGATTATTTAGAAAATAATTATTCATTTTAATAATTATTACAAATAAGGAAAGAAACCATAAAAACGCTTTAGATATCCTAACGAATTCCAATGACGACTGGCCGCAAAGACGTCAATTCTGTTTTAATAACAAATAAGCCATCGAAAAGACCAAATATGGTTTTATATAGCATGCATGGCAGGGAAAATTGTATTTAGTGAAAAGAGGAAAATTCAAAAACCAAATTCGCTGTAGAGAGAACTTTTGTCCAACTAAAATATTCATCGAGACCATCGTGACGCAGTGGGTAATTATATTTAAATTATTTTATTTTGCCCGCTCTGATAAAACAAAGCATGGCATTGAGTTCGGCCACTCAACATCCAACAACAATGTGTAAAATTAACGGAGTGTCTTGACACTAGTTCATCTATCTTCGGGATAAAATGTGAAAAATAAGCAAAAAAAATATTCATCTTAACAAGAGATAAAACATTTTCTGAAAGCTTTAGTTAGCATCAAAGTTTGTCTCAGTTTGAAATAAAGTATTTATTATATATTTTTAATATTTTATATAATTTTTACCTATTCCTTGGCTAGGGCGAACCGTTATCAAAAAACATACATCGTGTTTCCTGAGACTTTCCCATTCCTGCTTAATCTCATTCTTTACGCTTAAAGTGACGCTGACGTCAGCTCGAACTCTTGAAGGTGCTTTTTCACCAATATTAGGTTTTGCCACTTCAACAACAGCGAAGCTTTGTATTGGATGAGCCATTCGAGCCCAACCGCCGAAATATACACTGCCGTCTTCCGAACGCCTATACACAAAATAATTAGGATTATGAATATAAAGACAATTAAAGTAACAATTAAAATGCACTAAAAACTAAAATTATTACGAATTACTTCAAACACAACTCCTCTTAACAAAATTTGAATGGGGTATCATATAAAAAAGAAACATAAAAATCGGTTCACCAATTAAAACATTATGTGGTAACACATATAAAAAATGCAATCAAAATGAAAACCTTTTTTGGAATCGGTTAAAAAAGACCTTATGGTAATAGTCTAAATCAAAGATAAACATACATTTTTACTTTATCTAAATTCTTAAAACGATACTTACCAAGGTGCCAGTCTATAAACAGCATCCTCAATATCTTGTCGAATTTCATCTAATATAAAAAAAGAACAATTATTAAAACGTATGATAGTAATTTATGCATACTATGCCATCTTTCATGTCTAATATTATCGCTACTAGCAGTTAATTATACAGCGTGAACTGTTGATAAGGTTTCACAAATATGTGCAAGACTGTCTCTTATCAGGAGGAATATGATACTAATTTAGGTGTAGAATATACAAATGACAAGCTGTTTACTTTATAAGTAGACTATGCCAGAAGAGTTTTGAGGCTTAGGGTCTAATGTTAATTGAGAGTTCATCGACCTACCTAAAATAACAATACAAAGCTAAAGTTAACACGCTGTAGGTGTCAATACCGAGAGCATGCTAATCTAAAAAAACATTTTTAGCAAACGTACAAAAAATTCAACGCAGCGGGACTCGAACCCGCGCTTCTTGGTAACTTTCAAATCAAGGTCAAGCTAAATATAATAGGTATAAAACTGGGTTTAACCAAATTTCTATTACATCGCAAAACGGTAATTCATTCATTAATTGAATTTCAATGCTATATTTCATGTGACTAAAACACATGTTGTCTATATTTACATATACGTACATCATAAACTATACTCTTATAACTGATACACAATTACACGCTTCTCAGAAAACACAAACATTAATCAAACTTAATAATCAAGTACATTTGTATAAATGAAGCATGAAATCACTAAATGCAATGGAAACCTAATTCATACCGCGTATAGTCATAAAGCCATGATTCTATGGAAACTTATGGGTGTGGTCCCATCTGGCCTATTACGCATATGACTGACGTCTCTACGCTATGCATATACCTAGCATTGTAAATATAAAATTACAATACAGTGTATCAAATTTAACTCAATCTAGTGTTGTGACACTCCGCTAACCATTAGGAAAACTAAATAGCAATTTTAAGCTGTTATACTTTTATCACACAAAATTATTTTTCAGCTAAAGAAACAGAAAACATCACTAATACTTACATGTACTCTCTAAACGGAACAGATTGAAATTTCTTAACAAGTAATCATGTAGGGTTAAGAACTGTAGATTTAATTTTGGTAATGCTAGACAGTTTTCACCACTGTATATTTCTGTGGGAACCACGTTCTCATCCCAAATTATATCCTCAGTTGGGTAAAGAGGCATTGAGTTCAACTCTTCGAGCTGTGATATTCGACGTTCATGGCGGGATATCTAACAAAAATAATATCATGTGAATGAATATAGTAAAGATATAATAAAAATTGTTATTTAAACAATAACTTTAAACATTACTTACTAGAAGTTCCTTTAGAAATATTTTATCCAGTCGGTGCCATGAAGCCTCGTCCTCATTGCCTTCAGGTGGTATGAGATTTAAATATGTTGCTATCGCTCGTAACGCTTTATCGCTAAAAATAATTAAATATTAACATCTATATATGTATATCTTGTTCCAAATATTTTATTTTAAATATAAAATTATAACTTTAATATACTCGTATTCTCAGCAATGTCCCAACGAATACACTGTCAAAGTATATACAAAGCCTTCAACGGTTATATAATATATACGTGTGTTTTATTTTCATTTCATTGGCATACTATTAATAAATTTTAAAGCTAGATGTATAAAGCGCTTTTACCTCAAGTTGCCAAAATGTTTCTGCAAAGACTCTCTTGTATCAACACTCGCAACGTTAGCTAACGCAAATAATCTCAGATCTGGGAATTTTGCAAACGCAGCTTTCTGAAACAAAGTTCAAATATACTAAAAACATTATAACATTTTGACATAAAAGTCATAATATTAGGAGAAATTGACTAAACATTTTGACGTCATAGATAACCAAAAAAATGTGTGTATTTTTGTTGGTGGTTATTTTATTAATAAAGTTTCTTTCATATCATTTTTCTTTGGTATAAATATTCTGTGACATTTTGGACGAATACTGAATAGTGCAGTATCTCTGGATACTAGGTTAGGTTCATTTAAAGCTGTCAAGCTTCAGTACAAATGAAGCTGATTTTTATATGATTTAAACTTTAAGCAGTTCATCATCAATATCATATTCATTAAAATATACGCCTATATTATATTGCCAACTATAAATTTGAATATAAATATAACATCTACATTTAATTGTGGCAAATTACAGATAAGGTAAAAAACCCAATAGCGTTATCGGGTTATTTAATTTTTTTTTAAATATTTAAACTTTATTTCACATAAAGAATATGAATCATATTAGTAAAATTTAAAGTAAAAATGCAATATTTTTTTTACATTAAAATTGAAATGTGCCATATGATCAAAGCAACGAAATAATTTATGGCAATTAAATGATATAAATAGTTTTTTTTTTATCAAAATCTGCATAAACTAATATACATATAATAAATCATAATTTTTATACGCGCGCGGCATTCAATTTCGCCACTCAACAGGCTCAAGTTCAGGTGGAAAATTGAGAACGGAGTGTTTTGACACTAAGTTCTCTCTGGTTACTCTGCTATGCGTGAAAAACGTGCTGGCTGGTAATTTTAATATACATATATATTAAAACTAGTCGTATCTCTTGCTCACATCCATAAAGCTTAGATTAGAATAGATCGGAAAAGAATGTTAGTAAACATCGGTAAAAAACTCAGCCTGTCACTCAACTGCCCGAATATATAAATATTTTTTACAAAAAATGAAAGACAACCTGTAATGAAGTGATTCTTGAATAATGTTGTAAAGCCATATCTCTGTCCGTCATCGGATCTCCCGTTTCATCGCTAATTTCAAAGCGTGCGTAGAATTTAAGCATCACCAACAACTGTAACAAAAAATACACATTATGATTGCAAATTAATTAGCGCACGTCATCCAATAATCTTTTTTTTTTATTGAGATTAAATAATATATCCTTGTCATTAAACATTTCCTGTATTAGTTGTTTATACGTTTAATTTAGGACCTTCGTGCAATTTATTTGCAATAACTGGAACGTGTCACATTAATTTCAACTTCGTCAAACGATATAACAGCGACAAATATTAAAGACAGCATCAATTAATATTACGGATAAGTAATCAGTCAGATGACGCTGTAATCATCTTAAAATCAAGTTATATGAAAATTATATATCTATTTTCAATTCATGGAAGTGTTTTTGTTTACTTTTTCATTTTCATACGATACTGTTACAGCTGTACTTTAGTGAGTAATATACTGCCTCCTACAAAATGTTCAATGCCGCTGGCACCAGCGCCGTGTTCGGTCGTCTACCGTCGCTAGAGTATATTTACTAGATGTATACATTTCTTTTACCAAGTGTGAACAATTTGCTAAATGAAACATGAAGTCAGTTATTATAATACTGTTTTCTGTGACTTTGGTTATGGTTTTAAGTGATCCAGAAATTGCTAAGTGCTGCCACTCAGCACATAGTGTTTTATCAGATGACGGTTATAACTGTACAAACATTGAGACCAATGTAACAACACAAACAGATCTTTTGTGTGAGAAAAGAGATATTGTAACCAAATCATCTTTAGATTTCGAAGTTAATAGCGAAGGACAATTAGTTGTAGAGTTCAATGGACTTCATACATACTTAGAACATGACACGTAAGTACACGTATATCTCATTATTATAGAATATTTCTATGATTTTTTAATATATTATTGGATTTTTATAATCTAAGAATATTGTTTACAATCAGATATCAGCCATAACGTTCTCGTTTTTGTTCAATTGGTAAATACGTACCAGTAGTTTATTACCGGCGAGTTTACACCTGAACTTAAGTTCATTCCACTACTGAAAGTAATCAATTAAATTATATTCTTTTCAAAAATGTGGCTGTAGCTTCTCTTAAGAAAGCAGAATTTGATAAAAATTCTGAATTTTGTAATATAAATACTAGGATTTTGCCATTTGAACTTCGTAATTTAGTATGCTATAATACTCGATCTGAATTAAGCTGTGAAGTATATTTTTTACCATATTTAAATATATATACCGGGTGATAAGAATGAATTATGATTCAAAGGATAAAAGCGGGTACTTGTTCAAACATTTTAAATGAATTTCTTAGCACCCCCTACTAAAGGTTTGTGAAAACCATTAGTGTCTGATATAATTTTAATCAGGCTTAGTAAGTATTTAAAAAAAAAAATATATATATAGAAATAATGTAAAAAATATTTTCAGAAATTTGTTTTCGTGTACTGTACGTCATTTGACATAATCTCAATAGTTTTTAAAATTAAACCGAATAAAAGTAGAGAGTAAAAATGTGGGAAATATATGTGTTACAATTTAGATAAAATACAAGTAACTAAATAACATACAAAAAAAAGGAATGTGCTAAAAAAAGGAATATTACTTTCAAGTTTCATGATCTTAAGCCGACAAACCGGCGTCCGATACTTCAAGCTTTGAAAATACAATTTTACCGTAAAAAGATCAATGAAGTGACATGAAAATTATCATTATTTTCTAATTATTATTAGTATCGTAGTCTTTAATTTAACATGTAGTATTTGTAAAAACTCAAATATTTTAAATCAAAGAGAGAAGAACTTTTGAATATTTGCGCTTCAGTATATATTTTTCATACATACTTTTTTCCGCCATTTACTCTAATAAGATTGTTAAAATATCTATTAACCTTTAAAAATGAGTAACATGTTAATTAATTATTGTGATTACAGATTTTGCGTCGCAAACGAAACTGAAACATTTAAAGAGAGACTTGTGGTGGTGTGTTCGCAGGAAGAAGAAGCAATTATAGACGACAGCGTGTTAGGATATTGTTTGATAGTTTCTGTTATCTTTCTAGCTCTGACAGTTGTTGTGTATAGCGCATTTCCAAAGTTAAGGTAATTTTATAAAATTAACAATACCTTAAAACATATTCAGAAAAGGTATAAAAATTGGAACGCAACGGGACTCGAACCCGCGCCTCTTGGAAACCGTCCTACCGCTAACCACTAGGCTATGCGTTCTATATCCAGCAGCGTCGAAGTTCTTATAGGCTTGTTACAACTTATTTTTGTTGTTAGCATCTCTGTAGAGAGATTTTTACTAATTTCTGCTACCCAAAGATTATTTCAAAGAACAATCATTTGGCAAGAGAGGATGCTATTTATTAAATATTTTTGAAGTTTTAAAGTGTTAATCACTTAGGAAACGGAATCATTTTTTCCTTTGTTCTTATGAGGAAATCTCAATAGTTTCCGAATGGCCTAAGAATAATATGTTTTCAATTTCAACAAGCGATCGGCAATTGTTAAAACTGGTACCTTCAATTTAAATATGATAAATAACTTTTTGACAATTTTTCTTGCGAGCCGTTATCTAAACAGGATTTAGAAGTGAGATACTATACTTCAATACAACTCTTACTATAGAATAGTAGTAGTAGTAAACCTATGAAGGGGTAAAAGAAATATTTTTATTCTACCAAAATAATAATATAAATTAAACATCAATAAAAACAATTACAATTGCGTAACTGATTCGTAATGTACGTAGATGTACATAATTCAAAATATAAACTATATTACTGACGTCTGTAGTGGCGCAGAGGCACAATCGTGCGACTGTAAACGCGACAGGCTGTGGGTTCGATTCCCACTCCAGGAAATGGAATTTTTCATTTTCTGGATTTGGTAACAAGAAAAAGTGGTGTTGAGTTCCGCCACTCAGCACGCAATGCCTCAATTCGGCGGAAAGTGGGGAACGGAGTGTCTTAACACTAGGTTCCCTCTGCCTATCCTGCTATATGCGGGATACAGCGTGAAGTTAAGTATGTATGTATGTATGTATATATAAATTATATTAAAACAGCTACAGATTTGTTAAAATCAAATAATTTAAATGGTAAGCTCTAAAACGTTTTTACTTCAATTACTTACTTTTTACGTATTTTGTTTTGTACGTATGTATATTCTACCTACAGCGTTGTAATTGTAAGATGTACGGGCCTGATTAGTTTTCGAAGAAAAACATTTAAAATCTTTAAGAAACTCGATTGAAGTATAACTATGTCAATTAATGTCAAGTTAGTAAACAAGGTCGACAGACAGTTGTAAAAAAAACTTTTTAACAACAAAAAATACTTTTTTTTTTTTTTTGGACATACGTCCAAAGACATTAACTATCAACTATCGAGTTTCTCATAGTGAACAATCATTTTCATAACTTAAATATTTCTTTTTACATAATATATGTTTTGGCCTAGGTTCAACTTCCTTTCACAAAATTTTATTTATAAAACCTCTAATTATAGTTCAGACTACTTTTTATGTGTTTACAATGTGATAAAAAGGTAAGCACCTTTTTACTGCGGGAACTAATTATGTTTTTTTTTTATATGATAGCTAGTACAGCTTCTCATATGGTTTATATTTACATTTACATAATATCTAACAAGTTCTTGAGTTATTCGTAATATTTTACTTGTTAGTGTATTTTATTTAAAGTCATTTTTTCTTTTATGGTAAAATTTTAATAGCTAATTAACATTCATAATATACAAGAAAATATGACGTATAGATATAATATGACGTACATACATATACGGAAACAACATGCACCTGGAAAAATACATATGAAAACTCTCTACCCTATGGAAACCTATATTTATTCTATTTTAATAAAATTAAATAAAATAATTTAAACAATTTGTTAAAAATGTTTTTTTATAGAGATATACAAGGCAAAAGTATAATTAGCTTTTGTGCGAGCTTGGCTATCGGCATGAGTATCTTATCAATATTGAAGCTAATGGAGTATGAGGATATGACGCTATGTGCCGTAAGAGGTAATGTTATATTTACTTTATCGAATTTACTGTACATAGAAAGTCAATAAGTTTATAGATGTAAACTGAAAATAATAATTTATTTTACCGTTTTAGGATTCTTCGTTTATTTGTTTTTTCTCGCAAGTTTCTTTTGGACAAATTCGATATCGATACAAATACTTATCAGTATAAGGTAAATTTGTATGACTAAGTTACTATATGTATATCATAATAAATTACGATTAAATCGATACATTGATTTCAAATTGCAGGCGGTCAACTATAGCGGACTATCGCTGGAAACCATATATTTGGTACGCGTTGTACTCCTGGGGTGTCCCTATTTTGTTAACTATTGTTATGGTTATAGTCAATTATCACCCGGGCAAACATCCGAAGCCTGGTATTGGTCTTAACACATGCTGGTTTTATGGTAAATATATTTATTGACTTCATTATCTTTTATATGAGTAATGAGTAAACCCGCAAAGTAATTTTTGGAAAAGACGGCCATCTCCCGCTCTTACCATAACTAAAGAGTCTATTGAGGTCGCGAAACTCTATGGCATTTTTGTAATGCTTTGCAACATCGCAGAAAAATTGTTCTACCATGTAGAAACTTTTGTTCCAAAAAACTACTAAATTATTACTAGAATTTTTGCAAAAATTGTTAATACTACGTATATTTTTTCAATATTTAATTTAATATCAATAACTGAATATATATTTATCTTAATAATATCTTCATTTGATTTCAGATAAACACCAACAGTGGTACTATATGTACAGTGTAATGACTATTTTAATTTTTGCAAATCTTTGCATTTTTGCCTATATATCAACACACCTGTGTCGTAACACTTTTGCTTCTAGTCATATGAAGGCATTAAGATACAAGTAAGTATATAAAAATTATTTACTATTCGCCTGTCGTGGTGCAGAGGCACGCGACATGTTGTGGGTTCGATTCTTACTCCAGGAAATGGAATTTTTCATTTCCTGGGTTTGGTAACAAGGCAAAACGCGGCGATGAGTTCCGCCTCTCAGCACGCAGTACCTCAATTCGGCGGAAAGCGGGGAACGGAGTGTCTTAACACTAGGTTCCTTCTGCCTACCCTGCTATATGCGGGATAAACCGTGTAGCTATATATGTATGTGTAAGTATCATAACATTAAATACGTTTTTTGTTTAACTTCCTTAATAATTAATTAATTTATTTAATAATAAATTTCAGGTTCGTGTTGACAGTGCGCATGTTTGTAGTAATGGGACTGCCATGGATATTTGAAATGATAAGTTCTTTAATGGAAACACACATAATATGGTAATTAAAAGCTAATATTTAATATTAATTCGTAGATTTAAAGAATTATTATACGAGGTGTGTGCAAAAGAAGGGTGACTTTTGAATTTCGCGGGCGATGTACATAATATTAACGATTTTTTATTGTTATTATGGTGGTACACATATCCTGAACATATTTTCAGTTTCAAGAACATAGAATACTTAGTTAGTTTTTAATTGATCAAAAAGTGAGATGAGTTTTGTCGTGTTCGGCGATTATTATAAAAATGAAACAAAGGATTTGTTTTAATTTTGTGTGAAAATTGGAATGAAGTCTCGGTTCCTCTAAAACATTTCAAATATTGACTGTGGAACCGGTGAATTTGCTCTAAGTAAAAAAAATCTTTACAATGATACAAACATTTTCAGGATGGTCGAGAAGATGCTAATGATAAATACATATTTCTTCATAAAAATATGAAGTCACCTAAGTTTTTGAACAAAATATATATTGAAACTATCGCAAATATTGTCGCCTTAATGGTTACATAACACTTGATTTTTTATTATCATATAGTAAAATTTATTACAAATTTTATAATTGTGTTGGTATGTCTTCGTTTTTAGTACTTATTATGTTTGTGGTAATACAAAAAAATCTTTCAAGCCAAATGATTGCGTAAATATGGTAAAAGATTCAGGCGGCATCTGTTAATTTAACAAGTGACTTTTCCAAGTATAATTTAAAACTCGTCAATCATCTTCATGGTTAAAGACGTTTTTGAAAGTACATAATTTTTTGTTAACATTATGGACCAGCCCCGGTTTTTGTAACTTTCTCTTTAGAAATCGATTCTTTGATCGATAATATGTATAAATGAGGAATATTGTTAAATTTTTTGCATTTACATAGTATGCAGAGGAAACCTAGTGTTAAGCCTCTCCGTTTTCACTATCCTCATTTTGCCATTATACCCATCGCTCATGTTTCTAACATTGCATGCTGGGTAGCGGAACCAAACGCTGCACTTCGGTAGTAGTCCGGGTAGAAATATTCTAAAATATAAACATTACCCCGAATGAGTACAAGAGTGCGACTGTAAACGCGACAGGTTGTGGGTTCGATTCCCACTCCAGGAAATGTAAAATTTAGTATTTTCATTTCTTGGGTTTGGTAAGAAGGCAAAGCGCAGCGTTGAGTTCCGCCACTCAACACGCAATGCCTCAATTTGACGGAAAGTGGGGAACGGAAATGTTGAAAGAGAATGGAGTGTCTTTACACTAGGTTCTCTGGTTCCCTCTGCCTACCCCGCTATATGCGGGATACAGTGTGAAGTTAAAAAACAAAAACAAATCCCGAATTGGTCTACAACCAACACGCATACAGATAGATAATAGACGTATGTACATAAATTAACTATCGCAAATAATTTCAATATTTATTTATTCTAGGGTGTTGCTGGACATCATCAATACGTTACAAGGACCAATTATATTCTTGTTGTTAGTAGTACTTAGAAAACGTGTAATAAAAGCTATGGCAGAGAAAGGATGGCTGGATTGCATCTCGGGATTGGTGGAACGTCACCTAGCTATAGGCGATGATGAAGAAGACGTTGTTCAACATACGGATGTTGTTGATCTTGACGAGAGGCCTCTAAAACAGTTGCATATAAACAAATAAAATTCACTAACGTGGTTAATTTTAACGGGACGAGAACTTGTGGTACGCGAACAATCGTTTCGTAGTGAACGAAAAGCGACATATTTCGCTATTAATCAGATTGAACTCTGATCCATGAACTCTTCTATACTAACCAGGTATAAAGTCAATGTTTGTCAAATTATATTGTGCCTGTTATAAAAAATATTTATTGATGACTAGCTTACCGCCCGCGGCTACGCCCCCGTGAAATTCGGTTATATCGCGCGATATGATAAGGAGGTGATTCCCAAGATCTAGAGTATATGTCAAAATTGGTTAAGTGGTTTATGTGTCAAAGTTATAAACAGTTAAACAATCTTACATGATTTTATGTTTGACAATAAGGAACTTCCATACAAACTTTCATCCCCTATTTCAACCCCCTCTATCATTTTTTTCGCGATAAAAAGTATTCTATGTCCTTTCCCAAGTTTAGTTCTATCTTCATACCGAATTTCATCAAAATCGGTTCAGTGGTTTAGGCGTGAAAGCGTAACAGACAGACAGACAGACAGAGTTACTTTCGCATTTATAATATTAGTAAGGATGTTGTTGTATGTGCTATTAATTATTTAGGTTTTTTGTAATTTACAATTAAGAACAACATTTGTCGTAGGATGACGACCACGATGCTTTTAAATTTTTTTGTAAATAACGATTTTAGTAATACGTCGGATAAAAATAACACGCATATTTTTTTTTGTGTGATTGAAAAAAATAAAGAGCAGTCGGATAGTATGTAACGAAAATAATTTTCAAATATGACAATAAAAATCTTATTAGATTTGTACGTTTTTTATAAAAAAAATTACGTAATTTATTTTTTTCACAAAAATATATATATAAGTATAATAAATATAAAATAAGATGGATGGATCATGGAAGGCGATGTTCCTTGTAAGGTCAATTATTAAAAAGTCCTAGTTATTGTCTTTTTGGCCTTGCAAGGAACGGACCCATAAGTAGGCCATTTTAGTCAGCTTTTTTATTTATTATTTTACTCTATAGGTTATTGGCAGCTTATTTTTTATCGATATATAATACTCTTATTATAGTGGTGAAACCAGAAATTAACGCAAGTATTTGACTTTGCCGCCATTTGCTATTATAT
The DNA here is from genome assembly GCA_033558755.1 of Philaethria dido. Lineage (NCBI taxonomy): Eukaryota > Metazoa > Arthropoda > Insecta > Lepidoptera > Nymphalidae > Philaethria > Philaethria dido. Next base: position 42,881 of record JAKGSA010000499.1, read on the forward strand.
TCATTATTCATTCGCTATAAAAGACTAAAAATGGCATTTTCTATTTAATTCAAATCTTGCGTTAATTTTGGGACACCCTATATAATTTTTAAAACATTTTTACGGATACATTCTTAGTTACTGTCTTTTACGTGAATATTCAATAGTAAATGTTAAATGTTTTATTTTAATAATACAAGGCGCTTTATGAAGCTTAATTAGAAGCAAATGTCATAATTGTCACAGCGTTGGTTTTTCAGTTGAATCTGATCACTTATATTTGTTTTCTTTGGAACCCTTATTTTTGCAAGGCCATTTGAGAGAGTTTAAATTAACTTGTATTTAATAAAAGATTTTAAAAAAGGTTTATATGTTCCATAATAAAACAAAGTTTTATTTAATAATTTGTTTTTTTTTTTAATTAATGAAGTAAATAAAGGAGGTGTAATATTTATTTTTTAAGGTGGCATCCATGGTCCAACCGTCTTATATGTCACGAAAATGTCACGAAATGTGGTATAGTCAATAGAATAAGTAATATTTTTATAGATATATGATGATGATGTTAATATAAGAATGATATGGTATAAATATATCATAGATATATTTTTAGAGTATTATAGAAAAAATTTCAAATAAAGAAATGTTTATGAATTTTTGCTTGTTTTTGTCAACCTAAAACATGAAAGAAGGTCAAAACGAAAGATGTAACCGCGATATGCGCAATATAAATAAAACAATAAGCACAACATATGCAACACAAGCGACATCTATTGACCGTTCTTACAACAACATTTTAAATATAAATCGCAAATGAAGGGATATTGCTCCATCTAGCGATAATATTGATAAATTATAGTTATTGTCTTCATTAAGTTGGCTGTGTTTTGTAAGAATATGAAATTCGTTAGATACGAATGAATTTAAGCAAGCTTGTCTATGTTTATACATGTGTATAAAGATTTAGTACAATAATTGATTAATAAAATTAAATATTTAGAGTTCAGATATTATAAAAAATCTCAATATATTTTGGATTACTTGTTTGTAATTTAAATTTTGAAGCAATTTTTATGTTGTTTTAGTATATTATACTAGCTGATCCTTGCAACTTCCTTACACGACCTTTATGATCCTTGCCATACTACTTCCATTTACCACCGGTTGACATTGAAACTTGAATCCAAAATAATAATGCATTTAGCAGAGGTGCTCCCAGCTTAAAGCATTATGTAGGAGTACATACATAGATGTTCATGAGTATCAGATTGAAATTATCTTTGTTAGGTGCTAATTTTCTTGTCTCTTAGATTTCGAAATCGGATGTTTTAGTTTGTACTTTTCTAGGCTTCACGCTTCTTGTACAACAGGTAGGCAAAGAGAACCTTGGGTTAAGACTCTTTGTTCTCAGCTTCCCAACCGATTCGAGATATTTAGTGTTGAGTGGCGGAATTCAATGGTGCACTTTGTCTTAATAATCAAATCTCCTAGTGCGGATCGAACCCACGAACAATGTGCTTATGGTTAGACGCTCCCACTACACCACGATGATCCAATTTTCATTCATTTTAATTTATCACTCCTTGACTGTTCTTACTAAGAAACTTTTGCCGACAGACAAATAATTTAAAAATCATTTCTTCATATTCTATCACTGTTTATTGGTTATTTATTTTTTAGTAAATATATTTATTGTATGTATTACTTATATAGCTGTATATTTATTTTATCTATTATCGCATCTACTTTATGTATTGTTCACACCCCCTTAGCCCCGTTTCCCTTCCTTATTTCCTATGCCTTAAGGTTGCCTGGAAGAGATCGCTGTTATAGCGATAAGGTCGCCTTTTGTACAATTTAACTATTTTTGTTTCATGTTTCTCTTTTTTTTTGTAATTAATATGGGTGTACAATAAAGGATTATTATTATTATTATGTATCTCGTTACAGGTTCTCGGGTTCAAAGGAACCCGGTCCTTTGGAAGGCTTGCGTGGGGACACAGGTCCAACACGTAGAGGCCCCTTTGAGACAACTATATTTTTTAATCTGACGCATTGCCCGGGATCCATCTCTGAGTAACCATAGGCAATTGCTCAGAGATGGTCACCGGTCAATGCGTAGGAACTTTGAAACATATGGAAAACTAAAACAGGGCTATGGATTGGAGTTTGGATGGACTAAGTACTGGGCTATTGATTGAGACTACCGGACGTCCGCCTTTTCAACAGTCTCAAATTGAAAGGTTAGCGGACGGTGACTCGCCTCCCACTAGATGGGCCCCCACAAAGCGGCGTAGTGCCTCGGGCGCAACATCGGTGTGGTCGGCTAAGGGTGTCGAGAGGTGTGCACCGGTTTCACCATCGCGAGTGAGCTCGTGAGCGGGTTTCCCCGCTATTACGCAGATTGAGCACTTCCACCCTTCCGAGCATATAGCTCTTGCGCTCCACTCTGCCGGCCAATGAAGGCAAGCCAGAGGTGGGGGATAAATTACAATTCCCCTCCGGAGGTCTCAGGTCCGTAGGGTCGCCACTCCCCAACAGCTCGCCACAAGCTGCCCTGCGGGCTTATTATTATTATTATTATATTTAATACAAAGACACGTATTTTTATGTTTTTTTTACTATAGCATAAATAGATAGTCTGTTTAGACACAGCATTGCAATAGCGGGTTCTACCACAAGGCGTAACAAAAAAAACGAATGAACAAAAATGCATTTTTTGTTATTTATTGTTGGGCGGTGTTAATGTTTAGAAATATAAATTTAAAAAAGGATGGCTTTATGGATTCAAAAAAATGCTTAGCCTATGACCATCTATAAATTATAGTTGTTAGACGACGTTGACGGAAAAAGTATACTCCTATATAAATATAAATATAGATTTACTATAAAATTTACTAACTATTTTTCATACATTATTCAAAAAATGTCATATTTTTGGTATACATTTCATTTTTCTCATTCTCCTAATATTTTAAAAGCAGATAGCATCGTTTTAGAAATTGTATTTATTTTCATGAAGTTTTTAAATATTGTACAGTAGCATAATTAATATTTCTAAATGTAAGGTATTTGCAATAAAGCAGGAGAGTAGCGAAATGTAATGCCGGGTCCTGGTGTAAATGAAACTTGTTTACTCAATCGGTGGCAGCCATAGCGGCGCACGCGCATATCTGCTAGCACCACGGTATCGGAAAACGATTGAATTTTACATTACTAACATATTATACGATAAGGTCCTTCAAACGCCAGTTGAAAGGTGGTGTGAAACGTCGCGTGTTATTACAGAAGCTTTAATTACTTCCCATCAATAAAAACAATATGAAGGTAAGTTTAGCAGTGTTTATAAATATTTTAAATAATCTTCGACAATGATTATTAAATGTATAAATATGATATAATTAAATTAGTTATAAAAAAAATATTTAATTATTTTTAGTACTCCAGCGTTCGCAGGGTAGTTTCAATTTAGAATATTGAACTTTTATTTTACTAAATGAGTTTTGCATTTTAGTAGCAAATTTCTTTATATTTCCGTTCCAGGTGTGAATAGGTTGACAATTCGACTTGTATATATATATTTTTAAATATTAATAGACATTAGGATTGCATTATTTAGTGTATAGAAGAGTGAATAGAGGAAAGTTTTTAAGTAATATAAAAAAAATCGCAATTAAATCTTAAATTTACAAATGCCTGTCAAAAGTATTCATTTTCGAATTATCGACATTTCACGTCAATTTAGCCAATCAAAAAAGGGTCTGTTTTAATACGGCGCCGGGCCATTGTTAGATAAGCAATATATATATTAATAAAAGCTATATTAATAATATATATGCGATAAATAGCCCAACTGATAGATATGAGTGCATTATCTACGTAGAGTGAACATGGACAGAGTGAGTGTTTATAAAAAAATATTGAAGCAATAGCAATAGCAAAAACTTTGGATCCCTTTTTACGAAAATTACGCGAACGGAGTAGCATGAAACTTGGCACACTTACAGTTTATGTAGTGCAGAATGCTAATATTTTTTTTAAATAATGCATAAAAAGTATATTAAATTAATAAAATAAATGTTACACACACTACCATGGTTTGTCATCCATGCTTATACATCATTAAAGACAACGCGTTGTTAACGCGTCAACCGGGACACTAGTAGATTTAAAATTTCAAATAAGTAGATCTTAGGAATATAAGATCTATATTTTTTTATGGAATTGTTGAAAATTTAGTCAATATTTTTTTTTTTTACTTCGATGGAAGGTATTTTTAAAACATTTTTTAAAAACTTATTTGCTATAAGTCTATAAAAATCAACGAATAATTAACACTGTAAGACGTGAAAAAATTAGGTTTTACTAAATAAAAATATTCATTTTACATTTTAGTAAATAAATATATTTGTTTTATTCTCTAATCTAAATGAAGAGCTAATTGAGCTGACAAGAGATTTGATTAGATAACAAATATCATAATATCAACAACCATTTCTCAGTCAAATCAAAACATATAAACAAAATATGAATAATGAACTATCAAACGCTGACTAAGAAAAATAAATTACTCATGAAACCAAATAGAAAGATATTTAAAGTAACATTACTTGTATCATTTTAAGCAATATGGTATAAATATATTAAAAAAAACCGCTGTAATTTAAATTAGTATACCAAGATTTTATCACGTACGCTGAATGTAATAAATATTTTGAGGTCTTACTTCAGGTTATCGATATTATTTAAATGTCGAGAATAAATATTTGTACGAAAAGTTGAATAACTTTGTTATATTATCTTATTATAAAAGTCATGAATGGCGAAAATTATCAAAACTTACTTTGACGTCCGCTATATTAAATTATATTGGAAGGTAAAATTGTTAGTCCAAATTTTAAAAATAGTACATATAATGAACATATATATCATAACGAATTGTCGGTCAACTGTAAAAGATAAAATCATTTCTAATTGTATCTTTCATTTCAAAATTCAGGTTTCTACGCCCTATATACATATGTACGCCAGTAGCACCAATGGCAAAGCGTCCATATAACACATAAATTAATGGCAAATTTACTAGCAAACTGAGTAGGCTGAATTGACAATTTGAGAAATTAAGGACGCAAAAAAAAGGTCGGCAAAAATTACTTACAATTTGTGAGATTAGGGCTAATATAAAACCTGATATACCGGCTTACCTATATAAAATTATGTTAATTGTTACAACATTACTTATTAAATTTCGGGAATATATATAACTATAATAAGTCGTCAAAATCAGCAGACTGTCCTGGCTTGGTCACATACATCGTATGGATAACAACAGAGGGTCCCTAAACGTCTGCTTGAGTGTCAAAACCCAGATGGCAAACGCAAGGTTGGAAGACCTGAAAGCTTAGGTGGCTTGATGGAGTAACCAAAGACCTCAAGACCTTGGCTTCAAAAACTGGAAAGAGAGCGGCCAGCGAATAGAGAGGAATGGAATAAAGCGTTGAAGGAGGCTGGAACACCGAGGGCTGTACGGCCACTGATGATGATGATGATATAACTATAATAAATATATATGATTTTTTGTTTAATTCATAATCTATGTAACAATTTATGAACGTGACGTGACTTTTATGCGTTTTATGCGTTATTATGGCGTCTGTTAAGCAAATAGTAAAATGAGTGTTACTTTATTTAAAAACATGTATACAAATTATAATGCAATAGCATAATTTCAGAGTTGTTTATAGCCACAAGAATTTAATAGGCAAATAAAAGGAACTAGTAGGTAATGGGATTGCTTTATTTGAGTGTATAGAAAGATACGAATAGTCGTGTCTGTGTTAACTGTGTGCTGTGAAGTGAACTGTCGTGGCGCAGAGGCACAAGCGTGCGACTGTAAACGCGACAGGTTCGCAGGTTCGATTCCCACTCCAGGAAATGTAGGCCATTTATTTTCATTTCTTGGGTTTGAAAGTAACAAGGCAAGGCACGGCGTTGAGTTCCACACCACTCAACACGCAATGTCTCAATTCGGCGGAAAGTGGGAAACGGGATTGTTGAGAATGGAGTGTCTTAACACTAGGTTCTCTGGTTACGTTGCCTACCCCGCTATGCAGATTACAGCGTGAAGTTAAAGAATAAAAAAAGCGAATAGATAGAAAAAAATTAAGAAATCAAACACGTTCGGGTAAAATACTATTTAAATAATATAAAAATAAAAATCACAGTTAAAATTTAAACACCAATACCTATTGACGTGTGGTACGTGAGAACGGTAACGTAGTACAATTGTAAGGTACCTCACAATAAATTATTGTGGATTCGAATAGCAGGGAATTAAGGGAATGAGTGTATTTTTATAACATAATTCTTTTGAACTGGGTTGGGCAAAACGTGGCATTAGACCGCTACGTAACAAGTTCCTAGATATGTCTTATTTTTCACTTATTTATAAACTAGGAATATCTTGCAATTTTATTTCATATTATTCTCTATGTCTTCTTAGGAAATATTTCTTTCTGTTTATTAAACAGTGCGTCATCAACGAAATGTGTAAAGATAAAAAATAAAGCACATTACAAATAGCTAGAAAAATAGTTAAATATTAAAGGTAATTAAAGATTTTTAACTAAGGGATTTTCCTTTAACGTCAAACATTTACAGAATTCAAAGAATTGTTTTTCGTGACACAGTAGTTGTCGTACATACTAGATACCTAAGGATTCCACTATCGTTTGCGTCTTCATTATTAAAATATGATATTTTAAAAAACATTAATAAAATATTTGTTTGGTGGTAGGAGGTTCGTTCTCCGTCTGGCTCGCGACCACTATCATGTCAAAGACGAACTGCCAAATATCTTATGATGTGTTCCGGTTCGATGGCATGTAAGCCAGGTTTTCCCCTCTCCCACCTATCCTTTCCCCAAAATGTGGTGGTTCCGATAGCGGACTACTACATTGTCCTCCCCTTCCATCTATATCCTCTAGGTTGGCAACGAATACAACATCTCTGGTGTTGTAGAGGTTCATGGGCGAAGGTAAACACTTACCATCAGGTGGTCCTTCTGCTCGTTTGCCATCCTTTATCCATAACAAAAAAAAAAAAACATTATCTTCTAGTGTGCTAAATCACGTGAATGAGGTATACGTATTATTATTTTAAATTAATAAACAAAAAAATCTCACGTACCTGCTTTGTAAATATTGTCATATTTAGTTTGATAGCCAACTCCACTGTACTACTAATTTAGTATTACTATGTTTATTTAATTTATTTTTTTAGCTTCACGCTGTATCCCGCATATAGCAAGGTAGGCAGAGGGAACCTGAAAACCTAGTGTTAAGACACTCCGTTCCCCATTTGCCAAATTGAGGCATTGCGTGCTTAGTGGCGGAACTTAACGCCGCGCTTTGCCTTGTGACAAAACCCGGGAAAGGAAAATACTAAAGTTATACACTTCCTGGAGTGGGAATCGAACCCGCAACCTGTCGCGTTTACAGTCGCACGCTTGTGCCTCTGCGCCACGACAGGCTTTGTTTTATGTTTGAGTAAAATCTCATAAGCAACTAAATAAAAGCAGTTTTTATTATTAAATGGAATATGCATGAACAGAAAACATTAGGGGTAAGCACGTTGTGATTGGGGGTTAAAACTTAATTCGGAAAATCTTTTTAATATTATCTATATCTTTTTAATACATTTTTAAATTTATTCTTCAAAATAGTAGAATTGTTGATACGTAACATACACGTTACTTAGTTTCCTAAAGCAAAATATAGTCACTTTATACCAAACGTTATGTCAAAGAAATGGTAGTGTGTCGTACTTTTTTTTGCTTCACGCTGTATGCCGCATATAGCAGGGTAGGCAGAGGGAACCTGAGAACCTAGTGTTAAGATACTCCGTTCTCTTTCCGTTCCCCACTTTTCGCCGGATTTGAGGCATTGCGTGCTGAGTGGCGGAACTCAACGCCGCGCTTTGCCTTGTTGCCAAAACCAGGAAATGAAAAATTTCATTTTCTTGAGTGGGAATCGAACCCACAACTTATCGCGTTTACAATCGCACACTTGTGCCTCTGCCACGACAGTCGTTATTTACTACACACAATTCTTATTAATTTAATTTTGTTAAATTCGTGGTAAAAAATGGATTTTCTGCACTACTCCAAATAAATTTAAAATATACCTTAAATAATTTCATACTCCCTCATCCACATCATTTTCATAAAAAGAGGTACAAAGCTTCACCAATTAACATAATTCTTTGCATATCTCATATAGTAAGATTTAAGAATTCACCTAACCTATATTCATCAAGACGCCGCCCCGGTTTACGTTCTTTACCGTGCAAGTTCTTTACGATTTAGGACAGGTTAAAAATAGTTTGATATTATGAATTGACCTTGTCTAAGTGCAAAATAATATTACCATCTTGAGTTATCATTATCGAGAACTAATTGTCAGTTGACCCATTTTCAACACTTGGTCACTTGTATGACTCAAGACAAGGTGTCGTTATCTGGTAACCTGTGTTATTGAAGCGTTAGGTTTTTATCATTTGCACTATAAAGTATACATACATAGTATAGTACAAAAAAATATTTTAATTGGATAATTATATTTATTTTAGCTTCACTTTGTATCCCGCATATAGAAGGGTAGGCAGAGGGATCCAGAGAGCCTAGTGTTAAGACACTCTGTTCTCTTTTAACATTTCTGTTCCCCACTATATAATAAGGATTTATACATAATACAATAAAACATTGGCCATTACCTAATGGCATTATTGAAAGAAATTATTACATACATTACTTCAACAGATTCATTGATTTTTTTAGAATTAAATACTTACGTATTTTTTAATTTTGCGTATATCTGTGTGTGTACACGTCAGTTCGCATACTTATACAATATAAAAAAAAAAAAAACAAATTTATGTGCCAACGAAGTCGTAGGCACAGTTCGTACCAATATATAATTCAGAACCAACATTAACTTTGTTTTAAAAACAAAAGATTGTTATAGCTAACATAACTTTGAGTCAAATCTTAATATGTATGCAATTATATGTTTTACTCCTATATAAAATGAACATAACTTGAAAATTTATGATTTTTACAGCTAATTAAACGAAGGAAATGAAATATATTCATTAGTACATCATCAAACATTAAAAACAATTCATATTACAATTATTCATTGTAGTATGTAGAATGATGATGATGATGTTAAAACGGATGTGTTATCGCTTGCCAGCTGCCTCACTATTCTAAAACTATAGATTATTATAAAATAGTTTGACCATTGTATTGAAAAAGAAAATGTTTAATAAGTTTAAAAAAAAAGGAATTAATATTATATATACTTATTTTCAGGAATTAATATTTCTTATATTAACAATAAGTGGGACGGCCCTGTCAGCTCAACTTTGCTGTAAAAACGATGAGATAATAAAGCCGCGAGGATTCTGCAGTAAAACTAAGAAAATTAACATGAATTGCACAATGGGTCACGTATTGCTCAAAGATATAATCTTGAACGGTGACAAGCTCTCCACTCAAGATACTCCTGGATTTATATTTGAGGAGGATCCTCGTTTGTAAGCGTTTTTACCCTTTCTTTTTAAATGCATATTTTCCATATTTTACAAAATAAAAATATTGATAGTGACATGTGAGTTACTTGAACTGGATATATGTATTGAAAACAAAAATTGTAAATACCTATATTTAAATCACATTTAATTTTTTGAGTCAAAAAGAATTTGACAAATATTTCAAAGTCAAAGTCAAAGTCAAATAATTTTATTCAAAATAAGAAGTTACAAGCTTCATTTTTTGAACGTCAAATAATTTACCATTTATATATGTTATCTTTTTTAATTTAATGGATAATATGTACCAATATCATTCTTAAAATTATAAATCATCTACACATAAAGGCGCGCGTGTTTGTGGGTTCTGTAATAGTGATTCAAAGTTTTTAAGTCATTGAACTTGAATATATGTACATAAATGCTTTTATAGGTCACGCCACCTTGTCGCAGCAGGACGAAATCTGACAGTCAGAAACCCCACTCGGAAAAATGACTATATTATTAAATAATCATCATTATTTAATAATATAATCATTTTTCCGAGTGGGGCCTGTCGTGGCGCAGAGGCACAAGCGTGCGACTGTAAACGCGACAGGTTGTGGGTTCGATTCCCACTCCAGGAAAGGAAGTATTTTCATTTCTTGGGTTTGGTAACAAGGCAAAGCGCGGCGTTGAGTTCCGCCACTCAACACGCAATACCTCAATTCGGCGGAAAGTGGGGAACGGAATTGTTGAAAGAGAATGGATTGTCTTAACACTACGTTCTCGGGTTCCCTCTGCCTACCCTACTATATGCGGGTTACAGCGTGAAGTTAAAAAAATAAATAAATAAATAAATAATCATCATTTTCCCGGTCCGATAAGATAAAGCGAGGTTAAATCAATTCCGCCACTTTGCATTATACCAGAGCTAGGAAATAAAAATAGTTTAAATATGATAAATCCACTGAGTGAAGTTTGAATCCACAACCGTCGCGGTTCTACAATCAGACGTTGAACCACTGCGTCACACTGTCACTTAATATTTTTAATAAAAGTATGATCACTTTATACATAAATTCTACTATTTAAAAGCGTTGATTCTGTTAGTAAAATCCTACATCTTAAATGACCGTATAGTTGTCGATGTAAACATTTCGTTTCGAGGACTTAAATCCGCAACTGACGTGATGGATCACAATGTAGTATAACACAATACGATGGCGTCTTTTACTTCAAGGAACGATTTTTTTAACCAAAACAACGAATTTGATAAAAGTGTACAGAACAATTATACTTATCTTATAAAGGTCGGAGGTTCAAATGCCACGTCCAAATTTTGTTGACTTTACTAATTATATGTCATACAATCTGCTCGCTTCGTTAAAAAAGGGCACAAAGATAAACTTTTAAAACTTAATCGTCTTTTCATTTTTAAGTTTCAGTCTACGTAGTTACTTATATTATAATAGTATGATAATAATTCCACGATGACTGAATATTGTATAGTTAATAGCGTCGTTATTAAGGAAAACCATTCAGTAGTTTGTGTGTCATTGTAGACATTGGCACTTGTTAGTAACGTTGCAAAACAATAAATTATTAAATAACTTAAAAACAGACGTCTGTAGCAAAATAAACTTTCAGATACTGCGTTGGCAAAATGTACCGAAATCCGAACGATACAAACTCAGAATTAATCCCGGTCGCTGTAGCATGCTTCGAAAAGATCAAAGGAAATAGTGGCAATGTGGAGACAGGTGGAATCTTGACCTTCGTGTCGGTAGCATTTGTTGTTGTCACCTTTGCGGTTTATATGTATTTGCCACAGATGAGGTAAATATGATATTTGAATATTTTTTATATGCTTTTAAAATAAGTAGGTATTGGGTTTACATAATCGATCCCATAGTTAACCATACAGATACGTATATAACACTATATATTTTTGCCATTCCGGTCTGATAACACAGTACAGAGTTCATTTCAGGCCCTTATAGTTCAGATAATGAAAAACAGAAAGCGGTATCACTAGGTCTCTGCTTCTCTTCTTCCTACCTAGCTTCTCTGCCTACCGCGTTATAAGCGGGAGATGCTTGAGCTAAAACTATAATAGTATTTCACGGGTAAATAAATTAAAAAGTGTATGTGAGCTGTACGAAGTCAGTTATGTTACATAAAATCATAGGCAACAACTGTTAGTTAACTATATTATAACTATATATATTAGAAAAATACTATTTTTATATAAATATAATATTTTTTACAGGGATCTACAAGGCGTATGTTATATGTGTATGTGTGCTAGCATGGCGCTTGGGTTCTTGTCTCTTGGTGTATTGCAACTCAGCCCTGGATTTAAGGCTGAGATATGTGCAGTTACAGGTACAGGACAATATTTCTATACATATAAGACGATAAAAATTATTTTATTTATTATTTGATTTCCTTTTTAATTTCATAATAACTAAATATTATATATTTTTAAGGTTTCCTCGTATATTTTTGGATGATGGCAATGTTCTTTTGGATGAACGTGATAAGCATTAATATGTATAGAAGTGTAGTGTAAGTTTAAGTTCAATTCATTTGGAAAGCATTTATTCATTTTTAAGACAAAATAGGTATTTAGATTGCCTCATTTATTTATTTTCACATATTTTTGCAGTGATGCCAGTTATTTGAAGAAGACAGAAAGGAAACAAAAATTCATGTACAACTGTTACGCTTGGGGATTTAGTATGTTCTTTTTGGTTGTATCACTAATTACCAATTTTGTAGAAGGTGATCATTATAAACCTGGGATTGGTGAAAGCAGCTGCTGGTTTAAAGGTAAGTCATATTTCTCTTATTTCTTTATGAATAAGCCTATTTTATTAATAGACATACTGGTTTTTTTTTCACACGTGTTATTATCTAACTAAAAATAATATCTAGCAAAACCAGATTCTTTACAAATATTATATTTCCACTAATTTGGTTATGATATGCAGTTAGATTTTTTTTAATAACTCTTTTTAAGAAACTAACTTTCCAATATATTTTATAATTTTGCGCCCATCCTGGCGCAGAGGCACAAGCGTACGACTGTAACGCGACAGGTTGTGGGTTCGATTCCTACTCCAGGAAATGTAAAATTTAGTATTTTCATTTCTTGGGTTTGGTAACAAGGCAAAGCGCGGCGTTGAGTTCCGCCACTCAACACGCAAAGCCTCAATTTGGAGGAAAGTGGGCAACGGAATTGTTGAAAGAGAATGGAGTGTCTTAACACTAGGCTCTCTGGTTCCCTCTGCCTACCCTGCTATATGCGGGATACAGTGTGAAGTTAAAATTATTATTATTTAAATTTATATAAATTTACAGGACGTCCAGAAACTTGGTTATTCTTCTACGGGCCGATAGCTATTTTAATTGCAGTGAACGTCATACTTTTTGTTCTTTCTTCTATCCATTTGTGGAGACGTACAAATAAATATGAGGTTAACAAGTTAAACAACCTTAAACATAGGTGAGTAGTAACTTGACAACAAACAACAAACAAATTAATATAAACAAATTCATGTAAACAAATTCAAGCAATAATCTTTATATTGTAAGCAACATTCAACAATTGGCACTATATAGAAAGTGACTCTGGCATTTAACTAAGATCTTCACTTCTACTTTAGTTACTTCAGTTAAGTTGAAACGATCAAATGTTATTATTAATATTTTTTATTAATTACCGGGCTTTGCTATCTATAGCTAACTATCTAGCGATAACTATCGCCTCTAGGTGATAGTAGCAAAACTTGTTAATTTTTTTTTAACGTTAATCAATAATACTAATAAAAAGCTTTTTTTTAAATGGAATATAAGTATAATGATTTTATGAACGAATAAAGTCAAATTTATTATAAAATAAAAATGTAATGATAAGTTATACAACTTATATATGATAATATTGTACCAGCGCGACGTGGGAATGTAGTTCGTTGACTTTGATACCATATGACTTCGCGATAGTTGCGGGTTCGTCCCTGGGAGCAATTGAAATTATTTTCACTTCCCCGATTTGGCTTTCAAAAACACAGCATGACGTTAGAATCCAATGTTTCTTAAATTGGCCGTAGAAACATGGGGAACGAGGCAGCTGGTAGCAAGACAGAGTCGCTCTGCTTTCTATTTAAGCAATATGTCTTACCATATATTATATTTTACCATATATTAGTTACATCAACTCTTATCGTTTCATTCATAATTTTAATATTTTCAGGTTTTTAGTCTCCCTCAAGCTATTCCTCGTAATGGGAATATCTTGGATATTTGAAATCGCCAGCTTCGCTCATGGAGGGGAACATATTATATGGTAATTTCTATGTTTCCATCAACTACTTTGTTTAAATATTTTTCTAAGCATTTTAAAATAACAAAATGTTGTTTCTTACAGGAAAATTATGGATATATTTAATTGCCTACAAGGAGTTATAATATTTTTAATATTAGTAGTATTCAGAAAACGCGCTATGCAAGGACTGGCCAGTGAGAATTGCTGTTTGTTTATTACTCGCCCAATAGCTGAAAAACTAAGTCCAGACGACGATAGTGATGATCAACAAATATTATCTGATGATACTGTAGAAGTCAGACTTAATTAGAAGTTTCTCTCAATTTAAGAAGATAAGTCTTGCGTTAGTAGATTCATGTCTGAATAATGTTTTTGTAAAAGAAACGTGAAGTTTAATATGTAAAAATCTTGCAATACTCAATTGGATCATATATTAAGAACACTCGAATTCTAAAATGTTCTATAGATTGTGAATCTCTGCAGTTTCCAGTATTTGTATGAATATGAATTTTTAGACACATTCAGATATTTGTGTAAAATTCAATAAATTATGGTTAATATTTTACATTTAAGACATTTTAGTCATGAATAATTAATTTAAGTATTTTTATGTGCCATATGATTTATAGGTATTAAAATATTATTATAGTTCTGATTCGATTAATTTATATTATAATATAAATATAATCTATTTTGTAAATTAAGGAGATACTTTCCCTTAATGTAAATACTAAGATGTTATTAAATTTATAATATTTTATGCATGATTATTATAAAGCTTATGTAATTATAACATATTTTCTTTATCAATTGTTTTATTTTATATATTGAAATCAAAATTTTAATAAACTGGCAACTCGCCTTCGTAAAGGTGCGTTCCCCATGTATACTGAAGTAATAGTATTTATCATTTTCTCTTATTTCTTTAATATGTGTAGATCTATATTTATATAGTATTACGAAAGTTTTCAACCGCAACCATTCATTTTCTAATGTTTTAGTGATACTTTTTCCAAGTAAAAAACGTATCTTTTTTTTTACACATTTACGTTTTTCCTCATAGCGTATAGTTGTTACGAAATGTCAAACTTGATGGTATCTGTCAAACAGAATATCCTGTCAAGTTTGTGTTGTAAGGGATTTCGTGAAGAAATAAAATTTTTAAATAATCCCAGTTTTACGTATTATATATCATTTAGTTTTTTTACGATATGATGTACATAAATTCGTGCCTTAACACCAGTGCCTTAAAACTTTAAAACTTCATGGTGTTGTTTGATTTTATATCGTACCTATGTAACAAAAGCCGAAAACATTTTATAAAATGATTTATTTATATATAAAGACTTTTTTATTTATAATTATACTCAACAAAACAAAGGCCGAAGGAAGTGATACCGATCTAAATGAAATATCAGATCAACAGAATTCCATAAGAATAAATAAATGTTGTGAACCCAACGAGCTTATGGTCGACTCAGTGTGTAGATTGACACAAAATTATAATCAAAGTAAGTAACAATTGACTACAGGAAATATTATATACAAAGTTAAGAATTTTCTAAAATAATAATTCTTATAATATAGGTGAATGGGTACCAAAATTTAAAATGGAAGATGGGAAGGAAACTACAGTGAAATATTTTAGATATGTTAATGGAGTACCTAACTGTGCAACAACTCAACAGAGACCCATATTTGACTTAGGAAAGTCAGAAGATGAGTGAGTGTTATTCTCAAGTGTGATAATAAGTGTTATTTTCATGTGTAATAATATATTCATAAGCAAATAAATTCTTTCTAATTTAGACTGAACCTCTTATTTGACGGACGTCTACAACATCTTATTCATCATGAACACAGTTCTGATCATATTAAGGATGACCCTCTAAGTTCAAACACATTTAGCATTCATGAAATAATTTCAATTCCTGCAGTAAAGGAGCCATCATCTTATATTCATGACCAAAATAATTACTGCTTGGATAAGGTCTGTTATTTAATTTATATTATAATTTTTGAAGTGATTATGTAAATATTCAATTTTAATTATCCACTTTTCAGATATTCATAACAAGTACTAACACAACAGGATTGTATGCTTTAGTTTGTATTCCAGAAGTAATTATAAACTTGAAGGAAACCAGTTTCCTTATGAAGAAAGTGTTAAATCCTTTATTTCATGCAATTGCTATTGTCTTATTCCTCATAGTGGCAATAATTTATTTTGTCCTACCAACATTGCGAGATTTAGCCGGCAATATTATAACTACAATCAATGTGTGCCTTATTGTCAGTCAAGCAGCTGATTTAGTTAGAATATTTACAGAGTTCAGTAATCATATAAGTTTCATGGTAACAGGTAATTATTATATAACCCTTTAATCTTATAAAAACAATATTTTTACCATTAAATAAATTTAATGTTATATTTCATTGTACAAGTAAAGAGTGACAGAGATATATCTTTTATTTTACAGATGTTATATTATACATTAGTTTGCTAGGTGCATTCTTCTGGTTGAACAGTTTTGGGTTCTACATATGGAAGACTTTTAAGTAAGCTAAAAAATCTTTACATACATTGGGAAGTAATAAAGATCAGAACCTTATATACCTTTATATGTTTCAGATCAAGAAATGTATTTTTAAGAGTAACAGATGTTCGCAAATACTGCTATTACTCCAGTGTAGTTTGGTCATGTGTTGTTTTAATGGCTGCGATGGCATTATGTGCTCATTTTCTTTTGGATACCGGTGTAGATCCATATAAGAAAATGAGACTTTCTTCAACAATTTTTATTGATGACATGGAACAACAAGAAACTATTGGTATTTATTCACATGCATATATATATGAAGCAAGTATGAAATTATTTTGTTTAATTTAATAAATAAATCAATTTTTAATTATTTGAACAGGCTGGCTCGGCATTGCTGTGTTCTTTACACCAATTGCTTTCACCATAATTTTCAATTTGTTCTTCTATATAACAACATTGAAAGTTATAAAGAGGATAAATATATATGGACGAATACACTACAAACTAAAAGGATGGTAAGTAAATATACAGATATAACTCAATAATTGCTGTTTAAAATGATTATTTTCACTCACATCATCTTATAAAAAAAACATTTCTTGCTTATATGAAAAATAATATTATCGATTATAATATAAATTTCCATAACAAAAATATTTTTTTGTTTCCAGCTTCAATTTATTCATACAACTGTTCATTATCATGACCATGTCATGGTTGTTCCTTTTACTGTCATGGTTGAATTTTGATGGTCTGCTTTACGCCCATATAGTAGTTAATTTACTACAAGCAATATTAATTTTCTATGTGTGTGTTGTGAAACAGTCTCATGTAATATTTTTACTCCGCAAGAGTTGTTGTTACGCTGAACCCGTACCTACTGGGGAATGGGGAGATGAGATGACTCAAATGAATGGTGGTAATTATTGATATTATATTTTATTGGCAGAAATTATTTTATTAAGCCATATAAAATTTATTATTTTTAACAAATGTGGCAGCTCAGTATTGGTATTTATAACACATTGCCTGATCTTCAATATGGCTCACTATACTGTACTGTAAGAGTTTTTACTGTATTACTTAAAAATAACTAATATAATTAATAATTATCACTCATGGAGACAAAGCAGCCTTACATTTACTTAGGGACACATTCTCATAAGTTAAATATTTTCCTTAATATGGCTACCAAGAAGCAGTGACTAACACAAAGTATATTAGAGAATTGCACAATATTTAACACAAAGATAAGATTTTACATTTCTTCTTATATTTACAAATATTTCCATCATTACAAAGCTACTGTACCATCCTTACTAATATTATAAATGCGAAAGTAACTCTGTCTGTCTGTCTGTTACGCTTTCACGCCTAAAACACTGAACCGATTTTGATGAAATTTGGTATGAAGATAGAACTAAACTTGGGAAAGGACATAGGATACTTTTTATTGCGAAAAAAATGGTAGTAAGAGTTGAAATAGGGGATGAAAGTTTGTATGGAAGTTGCTTATTGTCAAACATAAAATCATGTAAGATTGCAACTATCACCATTAGCTGGTTACAACTTTCACACCTAAACCACTTAACCAATTTTGACAAAAAGTCTAGACCTTGGGAAAGACTATAGCTTACTTACCGTGTCCCGCGATATAACCGAATTCCACGCGGGCGAAGCCGCGGGCGGAAAGCTAGTAGTCCATAAAAAGATAATACTTCTTGAATTTTTTTAAATTCTATTTTAGTAAATATAAAATAAAAGTTCATCGAATTTTCGAATCGTCATATTTGAATGTGCCTTATTATAAACCAAACAGTATTGTGTAGCAATGTTTTATATTGTAAATGTGTGGTGCTGCCTGTTTAGGTTTTCACAGTTTGTAACCGTGTACTATCAAAAAATATTAAATATTTAAAAAAATGTGTTATATAAATAATGAATTTAAATTATATGTATATTTTGAAGATACTGGATGAAAATTTGTGATTAGATATATAAGTGTATTTTTATTTTAAGTTTGAATTTGTCTCTTCCGGTATATTGCATCTGTGGCCAGAATATATTTGCATGTAGCACTTTTCTGTCTCATAAATAAATATAATTAGCTCCTAATAATAATTAAAAAAAATGTTATACACAAGAAGTATTATTTGACAGCTATATAAATAATGTTCATGGCTGTTTCCATATTTTAAAGCAATATTTTTCCCGCTAAATTTATACAATTTTTTAAAAATTAAGAATATTTTAAGACTATAGTAAAAAAAATTACCACCTCGAATATTGGTTCATTATGTTATGTTATGTAAGGTATTATTTGCGCTCATTATCGATACTTAATTAGACTTAAATGAAGGCAACTATTTTGATAGTAATAATGATATTTTCCTTTATTTCTTTATATAAATACTTTTGTATTTTTTATATTAAATTATGAATTTGATTTAAACGATGAACGATGAATATGATTGCATTTAAACATAATGTGTAACTAGAATCTTAAACATAGTGTCAAGAAAGAAAAATATATAGGTACATATCAGTGGCGGGGGGTTTGTATACTTGGAGAAGCCGGTATATTTAGAGACGCCGATACATAGAAATAAGCCGGTATATGTGCATGAAGGTATAAGTTTTTAAGGTTTTTTTCTCAAATTTTACTGGCGACCTTTTTTAAGCAGTCACACACACTTTCCTAGTGACCTATTATTTTCAGCTCTCGTAGTATCCCAATTCTGCTAATAATTTTTTGTAATTTAGAAAAGGTAAGTCGGTAGGAACCGTGTTATATGGACGCCTCGCCAGAAGTACATATATTCTTCATATAATGTTCTTGCATATCGCTCTCTAAACGTATAATGTATAAAGAACTGACAAATCGTAACTAACATCTTTAAACTAGTTTTGTGTAATATTTTACGCTTTTATTTTTTTTAATAAGCAATTTATTGTAGAAATTAGCTTTATATTTACAACTTTTACTCACAATTTTTTTTTAATAAAGCAGTGGTTTCTAATTTTTGTTTTTATTGGAAATTGACTAATATCAAATCATAATTTTAACGTATTCATTGGTTCGATATGATATCTTTTCTTTCTATTACATTTAAATATAATTCATGTGTGCAAGTTTTTTTTTTAATTTAGGTTACGTACGCGGCAATTGACAAAATTATAAAAAAAAAAAAGATTCAAGAGAAAAATCTAGCTAATTGGATATTTTAATCGGGGCTGAAGAGCAGAACATCCTAGTTTAGTATAAATATGCTGCTAAGTGTGTCACCATAAAAAGATTTTCATTTAAACTATGTGAAAAATAAAACATTATGCGTTATATGAATTGTAAAAATGGCAAAATCATTTGGGCATGATGCTCTCACTTGTATATTAAAATAAAATCGTAAGACTACAAATTTATTTCTAAAAAAAGGACTTACAAGAACAAGCTAACTAGCGACCTTAGTTCCTATACGAGATCTAAGAAAATATTTTTCATATTCAGCAAATTCGATTCTGAAAAATGTGTTTCGAATTTCAATTAAAATAACATTTATTTTCGTATAATATTACAATATTAACACTGATAGAACTCACAAGTTCCATGAGAAACAAATATTTCCATATTTTTTCGAGTTCAAAATATATTAGATAAGTAATTGCTTACATGCCAATATCCAGTCTCCTTTCATTTTAATAAAATATTCGTAAAATGTATGCCAAAAAAACTATTTACACTGATGCTACACTGCAGGAGCATCTTACTATAAGCGCGATAGGTTTGGTTTTGGTTTCAACCCTGGCTATCTTTCCTTGTATTTCCTCTACCCTATATATAGTTTCTAATATAGACAGAAGTCGAAAACGATTGATCTTAAATCTTGTTTCTTCGTCTTAATTCGTTTAAACTGAGTTGTTTGAAGTTCAAATATATTCGTTTTTATATAATTAGAAAGTTACCTGGGTAAATAGCTGTCCTTCAGGCCTTCGAGTGAGGGCTGCCAGCTGACAGCGGACGACCAAGTGACAGTCGTCCATGACTGTGTTGAAGAATCTTCTCGTCGGTAGAAGCGCTTCGAGGTCTATCATCAGCTCTAAGAATCTCTCGCAGTATCTGAATAAAAAATGGTATTTGACGAAAGAAGAAAAAGGATTTTTATAGCGTAAAGTATGTAGATGTCATCGTGTTGCTGTACCGTATGCTGAGTTTGCATACGGTTTTGTCACAGTTGTAACTTCAATTCATGCTCTAGTAAAAAAACGCTTCTTCTTTTTTGTTCTTACCGGATCAAGCCTATATATATAGACTGGATGAAAAATGAGAATGAGTGTCCGAACATAAAAATCTCCTTGTCTCTTAATCTATATGGGAGAAGCTTGAAACCAAAATGCATTATACTTAGTGAAAGTGGTTGTTATCTTAACTGTACAATTATAAGGATATTGGAAAATATTGTTTCATAAAACTTAATATATAAATATAAAATATCCTCACCTAACAGCATGTATGTCTATATCACCATCTTCTGGTATACTCTCTAGTATGCGCATGAACTTGATCATCAACCGCTGCAAGTAGCGTCTCTCCCAGTTCAACTTATCTAGTAGTTCTGGCTTGTCCTTCTTTTGTATGGCGCGCCAGTATTTACGCCATTTAGGCACGGCTTTAAACTCTTGGTTCCGTCTGCCTGAAAATATAATGACATATTTTAGTGTGCTTGTTTTAAAATATCTTTTGATTGTTTATGAGTTTTTATTCGAATTTTTAAGTATCATGGAATTAACATTGATATTTGTTATAACTTTCTAATCTGCAATTAAAATTAATTTAATTTTTATAACAAATAAACATAAATGATTTTTTAAGTTACAACAGTTTCTATCTAAACCCACCTTCTTGCAAACTGATCCACATACTGAGTGATACAAGCCTCTTAACTTGATCTCGGCACAGTTGTACCTCCATGCTACCAAAGCAATGATTCAGAAACAACAATAGAGCAGTTTGTTCACGCATATTACGACTCTCCTCTGTCACGCTTGCTCGTAGTACTTGTTCAAAGAATCCAGGGAAGTGTTCCGGTTTTTTAAGGAAAGCCTGTGGGAAAATATTTTAAATGTAGACTATTCGCTACATACAAACCGATGAAACGAAGCGACGCAATAATACGACGCTCTAAAATTTGTATTTAAAATTAAGTAAATATAATTTTATGTTGGATATATTTTTATTGCTATTCTAATATTATATTAATGTTCGGAATATTTTATCTTACCTGCCAAGCCTGCACTCTTTCTCTGAATTTCTCATTAATCATAACAATGATTGACATCATATGTGCATGGGTTGCTTTACCAGTTTCATAATGTGGCCATAGATAAGCTTCTAAGTATTGAGAAAACTCTAACATCATTATACGACGAACGGCGAAACTGTATAAATTATAAGAAAAAAGTTTATGAGTTAAATTGTATGCTGTAGAACTAGGAGACTAGGAGCAATATCTCTATAAAATCCATGGAACATATGAAATGCTAAGGAGTTCCTTTTCTATACCATTAAAGAACAATAAAATACAAAATGATTATGGGAACTAATTAACCATGAATCATATGAGAAATGTTTTATTTTTTGTTTGGTTCTCAAAAGTTGGCATTAAATATATTTTTTAACTAAATTATTTATTTAATTTCTTTGTTACAACATTTGTAACTATTGTCTAACACAGGAATATAATTTTAGAACTATATACAATAATTATTAAGGTTTAGATATGAAAGGAGGTTTGGGAGATTTAGGTAATACATGAAATTTTACTTTAAGGGATCATTTAAAAAAAAATATAACCAAATCTGAAATCTTAGTTATGAAAAAGTTAATGTTATATTTTAATTATATGATTTAAATTGAATATTTGCTATTTTACAATTCGGAACATTAAGTTCTATTAAAAGAATAAATATTTATATTTAATTTTATAAAAGCTTTTATATTTATAAAAATATTTTATACAATAGTTCATTAAATAAAATGTTATTAAATGCCTAGAATTAAAATAATTACATTATTTAGTGTAACTGGCAAATTTAAAAATGAAAATAGGTCATTGCACTCAATCTATAAGGCTATTGACCTTATATGTCCACTTCAGTAAGGCCATGCCCATACTTAAAAAAACATTCTATATCTGTTCTATGGTGTTTTACTTACTTGGAGCCTAGTATTTCCGCTTGGTATATTGATTCAACAATAGAGGCATCATAAGGTAAGTGTTCTTCCTTAGTGTGAGGAGACCAATATTGATTTGCAAGCTGTAATTATTTAAACAACCATATTGAATTTGAATTCTATAAGGAGTGGTGTATAGATTTATAAAAATGTAGTTAATACTAGTAGGCTATCAAAAAAATGGATATAAAAGTAATTCACATGTATTTAATTGCATTTTACTAGAGTAAGAGGCGTTAAGTATATATTATTAGATACATATTGTGATTGTGTACAATACAAGTACAACAATCTTAAAATAAGTTTCGGAGAGAATATATAGATAAAGTTATGTTACAAATATTTAAAAAGAAACTTTTATATTTTCCATTATTTGTCCTGAATTTATAACAAAAGCTTATTATACATTTTAGCCTCATTATTAACAAATATGTTATAAGTAATAACAACCTCAAAAATTATGCCTCAGTACGAGTTAAGTTTTAATATTGTTGTCTTTAACTAATATAGTTAACATAATAAGAAATTATTACAAGAAATACGTTAATTAATTAAACATAAAATTTTTACATTCATGTAATATATTACAAAAACTATTGCCGTATATAATATAACCTTAATATTTATACAAACCTGAGTTATTCTGTCAGCGTTTATTTGAGACAGTGTAGGTAAAGGGATTTTGGTTTTGTCTGGCGGTGTTTGGACTTCTGTTTTCATTTTGTATTATGATAAAAAATATATTTTTCCCAATAGAGAACCGTGTAGTTTACACAACAATTCAAAATTGTGATTTTCGAGTGATGCTGTCAGTGTCAACTTGACGTAACAAATTCGTTCATAAAGCATTTAAAACTATGAAATTTTGATTCATTTGGCGTTTTATGTATTTAACTTAATTAAAAGAAAGAGTGGAGAGGAGTGTCTTAACACTAGGTTATCTGGTCCCCTCTGCCTACCCTGCTATATGCGGGATACAGCGTGAAGTTAAAAAAAAAAAAAACTTAATTAAAACATTTCTACATTTTAATATTAATATAAAAACGTAAAAGATAAAATCTGAGTGAAACTAAATAAAGGCAAGATATTATAGGTATTAACCATAAATTAATGCGATCTAATCATAGGCTACGACCAAAAGATTTACGAAAATGTACGAAAATAAATAATTTGTCATGATTTCAATAAAAGTTCCGCTCCTTACTCCTCCTCCTTTCCCTCTAAAAGTGCTCCGAAAATCATCTTTCATTTTGTAAATGAAAAAAAAGGTCGTCAGCAGCTTACCTAAATATATACCGGCTCCCTTAAATCTACTGGCTTACCTTTTTAAAATTTTCACCCTTCGCCACTGATATAAATAAAAGTATAAATAAAATAAGTTGGTATACGTTTATTTCATTACATTGGTAAAAGTACCTTTAATCAAATTTAAAACCGCAGGAAATTTGAACCAGTTATAAGAAAAAACATATTTAGCCTAAATTATGATTATAAAAATGAATAAAATAATTTTATCAACTAAACAAACAATTTTTTTTATAGGTTAGATTTATAAATGTTATACTACCTTCTGCCCGTGGCTTCGCCCGCGCGGCGCGGCGAATGCATATTATTCATACAAAATTGCTTTATAAACAGATACAGAAACAAACTGTCTAT
Source organism: Philaethria dido (assembly GCA_033558755.1). Taxonomy (NCBI): domain Eukaryota; kingdom Metazoa; phylum Arthropoda; class Insecta; order Lepidoptera; family Nymphalidae; genus Philaethria; species Philaethria dido. Next base: position 67,191 of record JAKGSA010000499.1, read on the forward strand.
TGGCTAAATATTTTAAGCATAAGGTTATTAAAGAGCTTTTTGTTGCAGATATAAATAAAAATTATGATGTTCGATCCACCCGACTTTCCTTATAAAGAATTAACGGAATCCATAAAAGTCCATTATGGCACAGAAGGTGTTATCTATAACGATACAATGGTAAACGAGGTTCCTACAAACGAAAGCGACCTCGTCCAAGTTACGGAGGCAATCATTTCTTCAGTTGAAAATCAGTTAACGTTTAGTTCAAATGATAACGGACGATTCTTTGATATTGAAAACGCCTCTTTACATATAGATCAAACAAATACTGAACTAAATTACGTAATAGAATCAGATAATTTATTTAATTACGAGCCTACTTTATTAGATGACAATATGGTTAACCAGTTTTTATTGCCAAATCCTGAAACTTCGGAATTAAATAAGGTTAAATTTTTATTATTTTGTCCAGACACTACATACAGTATGATAAGATATAATATCACGCTGTAAAAATGAGCTGTGATTTCTTCAATGCTTATTATTATTTTGACTATCAATTTCTAATTATATTATAAAGTAAACAATATACTATACAAAAATATCTCAATGTATACTCTAAAACATTTTATGTTTATCTTAAGTGCATAATTTATAAATCAAAGTATTTTCAGAATTCAGACAACATTGGTCCCGACCTGTTAGCCCTGTATTCATGTGTTATATGCCATGAAATATTCACCACAGATGCTGATTTACTTGACCACACAATATCTGCACATGCCTCAGAGCCTTGCATAAGGCAAGATACAAATGTCACATCAACTAATAATCTTCATAATAGATCACTGAAAGGTAAATAAAATATTTTAAATTATTTTAGGCTTTAGGTTAGTTAAATTAAATTGAACATTTGCCAATGTTCCACTCGGCGCAATTGTTATATTTAATTTATTATTATTTTCCTTTTCCCACTGGTAAGATAAAGCGCGGCATACAGTGCTGAAATTCAACACACAAAGTCTCGAATTCGGTCGGAAAGAGGAGAACGGAGTGTCTTGACACTAGGTTCTCTTTGTCTATCCTTGTTATTTGGCATAAAGTGTGAAGCTAAAAAATAATGAATAATATACTCGCATAACGTAGTTATGTAACAAAATGAAAATATTTACATGAATGTAAATTGTATGAACTTTAAATGTCAAAATAGAATCTGCAACTTTCAATAGTGATTTCGCTATTTAGTAATTTCCAACTCTTTCTAAAACTAAGCATAGTTCAGCAACGCAATTAGGTCGAATGCCTTGATTTTCTCTCATTTTTGGTACGATACGCCTGACTAGGGACGACGGGCCCGCGACAAAAGGACGAACATCGCAGTGCACTGTACAGTTTATAAAATAGGTCAACAAATTGCATGCACAGCTAAATGCTAACTTACTAGTTTAACTAAACAGACGAACTGGACTTAACTCTTGCCCCGGGAATATTTTAATAGTAAAGTAGTACTTAAAATATTTTTATTTTAATCTGCACTCATACTCTGTATATAGTGGTCTCTTAGGTCACTGGCTAATATTGTTTTTTTTCTATATAACGAATAACATGATGAAGATGATGATGATGATGATGAAGTTGGGTGATGAAACCTATTTTACATTTTGTTCAATCACATCCTGAAAACAAATATGAATAATTTGCAAGTGCTCGCAATGGTTGTTGCAAATTTCATTGGATCATGTCAAGAATTATCGCGCAAATTAAGTGTCTTTTAACTGCGTCACTGTTTTATTAGTACACCTCTTATTAGTAATATTTCTTTTAATTTTTGGTAGAGCCTAATCTAAACTATGAATGTGATTGGTTGGTATGCAATACATGCGAGAGAATTCTGTCCACTGCGCTTGAAACAGAGCCTCAGGGTGAGAGTGTTTTATAATAAAAGTTTCTTGTAGGATTATTTAATAAAGACAATTAGTAATAGAAAAGCTGATAGTAAATATATGTAATTGTATCCATTGCCTACTAGTTATTGTAGAGTCAAGTAGAAGTTCAAATGAGCGCTATACTTGGTATGCGGTGTATGTGAGTGCTGTCGACCGCGCTCGAGTCCGAGCCCCGCGGTGAGTAATTAGCCCGCTATTGACATATATAATGGTTTTCCTACACTGGAAGAGTCTGCAATATTGTATTATAGAGACAAACGAGAACAATATGCTCATCTACTTGTGAAATAGCAAATGTGTGTATGTATGTTTTGATATCGGTATTGTACGTTTATTATGGGAGTCATTTGAACGTAAATATATACTTAGTATTTCTCCTATAGTTTAATATGGTTTCTTGAAACGACTTATATTTAATATAAAACTTGTTATAGTCTCTAGTGTAATCAATATTCATATATGCTTAACTATTGTATAAAGTTTATAATTTCATAACTACAACTCTAAAAAAACAATTTTTAAATGTAGGTTTTGACAAACAATAATTAAATGTAATGCCTATTAATTCATTGCTTTATAAATTAGTTGATAATTAATATTGAGTGACAATTTTTTAAATATTTTCTGTCAGAACAACTATGTTGTGTGGACATCAATGGCAAAGGAAGCGTGACCTCTAGGAGACTAAGCTCGATGTTCGTGTGCGACTACTGCAGCTACTTGTTTGCCAACGGGGAAGCTCTCGATCGCCACCGGCTCGCATGCTTCGGAAATGAAGACTTTTATCCACAACCGGTTAAATATTTTCTTTGAATTATACTTTTTTTAACAATGATCCTAGGATTACGTTATCTGATTAGTATTATGTTATGATTACACATAATGCTGTGTCTGTTATGACCATCTATTACGTATTACGAATATCTTTTCCACTACCTTCAGTACTGAATAGTGAAAGATGGTGAGATGTGCAAGTACCTGACGTCTGTGTAAATAAATAAACATGAATACAGTTGTAATTGTACGCAAAAGTGTCATTTAACTGCGTCACGTCATTTAAATCCTACTCGAGTAAATATACACTCGAAAATTAAAATATTAAAAACGATATGTACCTATTTTCGGTCTAGTTAGCGAACATGTGCATTGTGCTATACACGAAGGTCATATATTTAAGGGAAGAAAATGTAGATTATAGCTAAGTTTTATCTGAAAAGTATGCGAAGAAAAACAATTTTATTTTTCACTATAAGAAAAAAGGGTATTATTTAATATATTCTACGGATTTTGCAAATCCAATTCTCTTATATTCTCTCTATGCCGCTGCCATCAGTAATAAACATTGTGGCATGATATAATAAAATTTAAGCACTGCTTGTATTTAGATCAAGGCTTTCGGCAAGTCTAAAGTACTTGCTCCATATTCTCGCGAAGTTGTTGATCGGCAACTTGTTACCTCACATGTTCTTCCGCGATTGTGTAGTGTCGAGACTTTCCTAAAGTATATAAAACCTCCATAAATCATACAACTAGTTATACAATTGTCTAAAAAATGATTAAAAATGTGCTTTGCATATTAACAATGATCATATTTCATTAATTATATGGGTGAATATTATATTTATATTTGCCATCGCCTGATGGAATAAATACGCACCAGATAGGTTCGACAGTGGCTTAAAACCATTGGGTTTATAGTATGTATAGTGGTGGTTGATACTATAATATATTACACATTTAAAATGCTTTTATTTACTTTTACAATAACGGGCAGAAAAGAGCAGAGTAAGAATTGATCTAGTATTTATGGCCTCAATCGTCTTTCTCTACCGTAAAATAATAATAGTAATAATAATTTAATTATATTGTTCGTATAGGATCAATCAATTTTAGAGTCGGTCACAACACAAGCAAACAAATCCTATGTTTCCTGCAATATCTGTAGGAAGCAATACAAAAATGAAGAAGAGTTACGTGTCCATAATATTGAATGCTGTCGACCGGTGGGCAGGCAGCGCCGTCCGTACTCGACTAGCAATAGGAACAAAATGTGGAATTGCGGATCATGTAATCAACTTTTTACTACTGCCAGGTCAGCTTAAAACAGAAATACAATAAATATGTTTTAATTTTTATTTTAAGTTAGTTAGTGCAGCGCAGTAAATATATTGAAAAATGGAAATTTCATATCAAAATATCTCAACAAAGCGGAATTCGCTTCATCCCCCTGGGTATTTGGGCGTCAATTAGCCTATGCATCCGATACTCGATTTTTATACGACAAAAGATTGTGTTTTACAATTTATTTTGTAACTTTACTATTAATAAATATTTATTCTTACTATGGAGGAAATGGAAAAAACAGATCAAATATGTCAAAAAATACATATTTGAAATAATTGAAAAACTAATTGTTTTGGCGCGTTTTAATGTCTCGTAAACTAATGTACAAGTTAACTCTTTTTCCGTTAACAGTTTTGTGTTTGAAATTATAATAAACAAAAACTTAATAAAAATTTTTGTTTGGTGGTAGGAGGTTCGTCCTCCGTCTGGCTCGCGACCACTATCATGCCAAAGACGAACCGCCAAATATCTTATGATGTGTTCCGGTTCGATGGCATGTAAGCCAGGTTTTCTTCTTTCCCACCCACCCTTTCCCCAAAATGTGGTGGTTCCGATAGCGGACTACTACATTGACCCCTCCCTTTCCATCTGTATCCTCTAGGTTGGCAACGCATCTAGTACATCTCTTGTGTTGTAGATGTTCATGGGCGAAGGTAACCACTTACCATCAGGCGGTCCTTCTGCTCGTTTGCCATCCGGTATCCATAAAAAAAAAAATCTAATTATATTATACCACAGCAACCTAAAATGTGGTCTGCTGCATTGCTGTATGGTCACTGTAAATTCAAATGATTATTCCAAAGTAGATGCATTGCGGCTACATGACAAAAATGAAAAAGTGAATGATCTATCACCCATTAAATAAAGGGGTAAAATGTAAAAACCTGGAATTTTGGTATTCTAAATTAACATTAGCTTTGTCTAGGTGACATCATAAAAAAATCTCGCAAATTTAATTTCAACAAAAAAATTTGGCGAAACGCCTAAAATGAAGATCAAAATTTTTATCATCGTCAATTTGTATTTGATTTTTTTTACTTTATAGGGAGTTATACCGTCACAAGCGTGGAGAGGACCGACCGCCGGGCACTCCGCTAATGGCGTATGTGTGTGAGGAATGCGACAAGGTCCTAGGCAGCATGTGCGCATTGCATACGCACAAAAAGATGCACAAAGTATCGAAACCTGTAAGTTATTATTAGAGACTGGCAGTTGCCCGCGGCTTTGTCCGTCCTAAACTCTTTTTCTATTGGTTTCATATTGCTATTTTGACTTATTGCATTCTTTATAATTACAATAATGTTTCTCCAGAAATTATCATTACTTTTTGTACTATAAATAAAACGTACATCATTCATTCATCAAGTAATCGTACGTAGTATCTTGCACATAGCAGGGTAGCCAGGGGACCTAGAGTTAGGACACTCCTTTCTCTTTTTAACATTTCCGTTCCCCACGTTCCCACGTTCTCACGTTCGTTAATAGTAGTTCGTTATAGTAGTAATAGCAAGTAATGAGCATATTATGCGAATACAGTGTTAAAAGTTAAACAATTCCAAATCATCTATTTTGTATTTTAACAAAAGAATGAATTGATCATGAATTTTTGAGGTCGTCGTAACGTAGTGGATTATGCCTGTACAAGTGATTATTGTAGGTTCGATTCCTATAGAAGGAAATGTTTAAAGTGAAAAATATTTGCATTTCCTTGGTCTCCTTACACAAACTGGAGTTAAAGATTTGCCAACAGACACGCATTATTTCGAAATGGGAAAAACTGTAGAGAGCAGTATAAGAATTTGGGAACTCTCACAAGAATTACTTATCAAATATATATTTTATAGACGAAATTTTAATATTTTTAAAACACATTATTTATCAGCTTATGTATTATATTTCAATATCTCAAACCTACTATTTAAAGGCACTTGTATACTCAAATTCCCAATTTTTTTTTTCTATAAATATTTCTCCAACGAGCAAAATATAGGCTATTGTCGTAGTATTAGAATGAATAAAAGGTGTTTGTTGTTCTTTATGTTTAGCTAACGTAATAGTATTTCTTGCATAAATAAAAAAGCAAGTAATAGTATATATGGAATTATTTTTTATTTGATCTATTTTTATCAATTTATTTTTAAATTATTTTAATTATACTAATTTCTTATTAGATAAATATTGTAATTAATACTTTTGTAAAAGGTTTGTATTTACCTACGTAAAGCAACATAGTGTGGACGAAGTTAAAATCTGAAATAAAATATGCCTGGAACTGTATTGTGCATGATGTAGATTTTCCCTTGTTATTAACTCGAAGTGATTTTTTCTTAGCTTCACTTTGTATCCCTCATAAAGCAGGGTAGGCAGAGGGAAGCAGAGAACCTAGTGTTAAGACACTCCTTTCTCTTTTAAAGTTTCCGTTTCCCACTTTCCGCCGAATTGAAGCATTGCATGGCGTATGTGGCGGAACTCAACGCAGCGCTTCGCTTTGTTACCAGAGCGAGGATATGAAAATACTAAATATTATTTAATATTTTCATTTCCTGGAATGGGAATCTAACCCATAACCTGTTGCTTTTACAGTGGCACGCTTGTGCCTCTGCGCCACAACTGGGCTAAATAAAGTGATTTTATTTATAATATATTTAAGGCCATCGCGGCGAAGTGGAAAAGGGTCTGACTGTAAGTGCGATAGGTCGAAGGTTCGATCGTTTGGTTGTCTCCGACTACCCTGTTACGCAGAATAAATCAAGTTCACTCTCTGCGTACGAGAAAAAGTGTGAAGCTGTAAAAAAAGATAAACTTAAGTAGAGAATTATGTATAAAATTAATAAATTTTGTCGCAAGGGGTATCCGTGCGCAGTGTGCGGCCGCCGCTTCAACCAGTCCGGTCACCTGGCGATCCACATGCGCATGCACACCGGCGAACGTCCATACCCCTGTGATCTGTGCTCAAAAGCTTTCAAAGTTAAGGTAATATAGTATTAGTAGTAGTACTGCATATATACACAAAACCGATAGGTTGTGGGTTCGATTCCCACTCCAGGAAATGAAGTATTTTCATTTTCTGGGTTTGGTAACAAGGCAAAGCGCGGCGTTGAGTTCCGCCACTCAACACGCAATGCCTCATCTGGCGGAAAGTGGGGAACGGAATTGTTGTAAGAGAACGGAGTGTCTTAACACTAGGTTCTCAGGTTCCCTCTGCCTACCCTGCTATATGTGGGATACAGCGTGAAGTTATAAAAAAAAAATCTAGATATATATTTGAAATATACAAGACACCGTAATGATGGTTGTAAGTTGTAAAATATTTTCCTTGTCCAGTTAGACGAAATGCGGCGTAGTTCTATGACATACAAATATACACATATTAATAGTACCAAGTCAAATATTTTTACTTCCTAGTACATTCGCGAGTGCCTATTGTTACCCTCTTCATATTGTATTTTTTTGCTTTATTTAGCTCTAAGCATGGCGGCAATTATTTCTATATTTAATATTTAAATAGTGATGGTTCACGGATATAAAAATAATTAAATTGATGTCGTTGTTCATATAATTATGCCTGCAGATTGGTCTTGTGCAATGGTTATTAATCATAGCACATATCCTATTCGTGGAAGTGTTTTCTATTGAGTTCTATAAATAAATGGCTATTTCGTGGGTAATTTTGTCATTTTATGCTGACGAATCGACAACACATCGTATTTACATATATGTATCTGATAAGTTTCGAAGCTTTCGGCGGGAGCATTGTCGGTTAGTCTCGCAACCGGTGGGAACATAAACTACGAGTTTTAATGTTCTTTATGTGTAACTTTCACAGAACATTCTTAATACTTTTCTCTATAGAGAGAAGAGTATTCACAATGTTAAGTCGACCGACCGTCTACAACTGGGACCACTTTTACTATATAAGTTCTCGTTTGTTAGCGCTGTATAAATTAAAGCATACTTAAAGTATATTTTGCTGAACTTATGCTGACAATAAATTGGACTGTTTTGAAGTGAAGACACTTCGGGACAAGAAAACTAATTCTGCAATTTACGCTAACTTGAATAATATTTAAACATATGATATGTAATATATGAAATAAATATAAGAGACAGAAAATACTATTTTGACCGCGTAATTGCGGATTCTGATATCAATTCCAATTTGTAGATATCAGTAAAAGCTTACACATCACACAATTACACTATAGCATGACACGACGAGGAGCATATAAATTTGCAATAACAATCCCCATGTAGGTTCCCAGAGTTTTTTTCCATAGCTTTATATGTAATGGCAGGTGGAGCGCGACGACCATCGCCGGACACACACGGGCGAACGCCCCTTCGCGTGCACCGCCTGCCCCAAGACGTTCACTGCTGCTGCACGCTTGCGTGAGCACGCGCGCATACACACCGACCAAAGGTTACGCCGTAAACTTGGCTAAACACTTCTGTATCACTGTAGTCTGTATCTAGTGAAGCTTTGTAAACGATATGTCTATACCAGGCGTGAATCACTTGATAAATCAAACATGCCTACTTTAAAAGACAGGCATTTTTATGTTTAAGTTTTTTGTGTAAATTCTTTTAAATACTTCTTAATTGAACCTAAAAATGTTAGATTATTTAATTTTTTTATTTAATTACTATTCACTATATAAATAAGTTATTGAATCAATACTATGTCTAATAATATTTTCAAAAATCTATTAATCAACGTATTCACGCTTGGTACGGATAAGTAACAGCTTTTTTTTTGTTTGGTGGTAGGAGGTTCGTCCTCCGTCTGGCTCGCGACCACTATCATGTCAAAGACGAACCGCCAAATATCTTATGATGTGTTCCGGTTCGATGGCATGTAAGCCAGGTTTTCCCCTTTCCCACCCATCCTTTCCCCAAAATGTGGTGGTTCTGACAGCGGACTACTACATTATCCTCCCTTTCCATCTGTATCCTCTAGGTTGGCAACGCATCTAGTACATCTCTTGTGTTGTAGATGTTCATGGGCGAAGGTAAACACTTACCATCAGGCGGTCCTTCTGCTCGTTTGCCATCCGGTATCCATAAAAAAAAAAAAAGAAGCTTATTCTACTTTTTTTTTAATCATATCATATCACAAAATCAACATCTAACATTGATTAAGTTTAAATCTATTATTTTACGTTTCGTAAACATACTCAAATCATTTTGATAGTATATTTGCTTTTATGAAGTTCTCATGCGTTGACGACTATATGTTATTAATAATACTCGAATAAATAACAATCAGGGACGCGTAAAGTCATATTAATTTTATATGCTTCGTGGATTTTTTAATGAACTTTGCGGTTGTATTTTAAATGTTTGTTGTTGTAGTATTTCTTATATTTATGCTACTTAGTACTTACACTTGATGACAAAATACAAGTAAAACCGAAAACATTAAAAATCAGAATTCGAATGAAAATTTGTAAACATATAATCAATAATATAAATGCGAATGTATGTTTGTTTGTTACGCTTTCACGCCAAATCTGATCAACCGACTAATATGAAACATATTTTGAGAGATATTAACAAAGACATAACAGTAGGATATCTTTTATTAAAAAAAAGAATTGAAAATGTAGTAAGGACTGCCACTGATAGTACACGAGTTAAGCCGCGGGTAATAGCTAGTTTATATATAAAATAATTACTATATTTGACGTAGAGCAAGCTTAAGCTTACGTTAAAGTTTTTTGTAGCGATCATCGCGGCGTTCGGGAGACATTCAACAAAAAAAAAAAAAAAAAAGTCCCGCTGAGTTTCTTGCGCCGGTTCTTCTCAGGTCTGAGGCATTAAATTTAGTGAACTGGTGGTAAATTATTTGACGTTCAAAAAATGAAGCTTGTAACTTCTTATTTTGAATAAAATTATTTGACTTTGACTTTCACTTTGACTTTTAGTTCTACTCATGTTTTGATTGAATGAACAGTAACCGTTATTGTGACAAAATAATTAGACACATAGCTTCGTCGATTTTTTATTGTGTGAACGGCAAATGAAGTTATAAATATGTTTGTATTACTTTTTATAGTTTTAAATCATGACTGAATGTAAATTGTTTAACAATTTGGGCTATATTATTCAATTTTTTTTTAATTTGTAAGAAAATAAAAATATAGTCTTGCCTCTTGAATGTTCTTAAACTCTATATAGATAAAACGCATTTGAAATTTCATTATTTATTTGTAAAATAAATAATTTCTTTTTACATTACAAAAATAGGTTAAGCACAAAAAATGATGCTCGAATGAATCGACCAAGTTATAAGCGTTGTTACCCTTTAGAATAATATAGGGCCAAAAAATTACTAATATCGCACGGGATGCCTGTGCGTCCAAGACAATAATTAGGTATTATTTAAATTATTTACCTTTACAAAGCGCTCCCTTTTCCCCCATCATTCAATATGCAATGTCTCGGAATGAAAAATGCCAACAGAGCACTTTAACACTAGGCTCTCTGTTGAGGAAAAATACATGGTTAGAAGAATACTGATACCAAATTATGTTTTTTTATACTAAAATTAATTATATTGTAAGCTTCTTTAAATACTCTAAGCTCTCCGAACTTTTAACTACGATACCTAAAACTGTAATATCTCCTTTTTTATTTTCACGGATACGGAGAGTATTTTTAGGGTTCATAAGTCAGCCTTTTCCCCACCTTGGCCCATTTAAAAGACAGCGCGTGCTACGTAGCGGTATCCACCGCTGCACTTTATCTAATAAGACCGAGGAAACATGTATTATAGATAGGAACTTCCCCCTTACGGAATTAACCCAAAATTATTGCAGGTGCATGCCTACTATACTATGATGGTGTCTTCTATATTTTGAATTTATTTATACAAAAGTAAAAAAGAATATTTAAACATTTGAATTTCACTACTAAAATCTACTAAAAGATCGCGGCCTTTCTAGAGCCTTTCCTTTCCTAGCCTACACGTTGGCTCATAAATCCCAGGCACTCTCTAAACTCCTCTATCTGCCGCGCGATGGGCACCCGCACGGCGAATCCATGGATTGCTAAGAAGTTTTCTTTTCTTTCCTGGTATTATAAGTGTAATATTGTTATAACTACTAAAAATCTATCCTAAATTACCATTGCAAGCACTAAACACAAACATTAATTGAGTAATTGAGTAGGCGGCCATAGTTTTACTTTTCATATGTACTCCTCGACGTTTCTAACAAAATAAGGAGCCACAAATTCGTTTTATCGCAATACTTATCATATTCCATTGCGTGAGCACGCACGTTTACATCCAGACAACCGATAATACATTTGACTTATATACATATCAGCGTACGTTACTGTCTTAATATTGGCGTATTGCAGTAATCACAGAAATGTAAATATTTGCTTATAGAAAAAAACCCCGGATTTGCTTATTTAAAATAAAATAAAATAGAACATCTTGTCTCAAAGAAAATTTATTATTAAGAAAGTAATTCGTGGCTGTCCGTCTATCTGTTACTGTTTTATGACTAATATTTTGGACTTTACTTAGCAAAACTTATCATTAGAATATAATTTGAAGGCTAGGATTACAAAATACTTATATTATAGTAAGTAATATAAATATTTATTGAAATTTCACAATCATTTAATAATACGTAGTTAAGTACTAATCTGAGCTTTTTTTTTTTTTTTTTTATGGATAACGGATGGCAAACGAGCAGAAGGACCACCTGATGGTAAGTGGTTACCTTCGCCCATGAACATCTACACCACCAGAGGTGTTGTAGATGCGTTGCCAACCTAGAGGTTAGAGACGGAAGGGGAGGATAATGTAGTAGTCCGCTATCGGAACCACCACATTTTTGGGAAAGAATAGGAGAGCTAAATATTTTTCAATTATTCTAGCAGATCTTTGTACTCCAATTTTTTGTACCTGAGAGGGATGGGTAATAGAGATTTTTTTTCTAGTATTAATGAATTAGCATTATAATTAACACAATCTTATATTTACAGTGTGTTGTTGCAACATTTGTATCATTATACCTTTATTTATTATATATCTTTCTTTCACAGTAAAAGCTGTTAGCATTTTTAAAAACTAACTCTAAATTTAATCAAAATCTGTGCAACAGAGTCCTCTTGAAACGGCATCAAACCATACCACATACAAAAATATTTGCCTTATGTTGTTTGTATGGATCACACTGTGTTTCGTCTTATTTGCCTCACATAGGACTTGAACACTACAGCTTGGTCACGCATACACACAGACTAAGTAAATTTCGAAAAAATCATTGAAAACACTGTGAAGTCATATAAATGAAAATAATATTGTTCCAATGAAAGCGTTAATCACAAATATTTCTATTATTCTTATATATATTTTATTTAAAATGAATAATTTTAGATTTTAATTAAAGCACAATAGGCTATAATTTAGAGCTTCCGATTGTGTAGGATTATGATAATAAAATATAAATAATAGTAAGCCACAAACAAAGAACTCAACTAGTAATAGCACAAATTAGGTAGAATACAAGAAACAATGCATTATTATTGCAGGTGGAAGTATAGACTTAAATTGTGAATCAGCTTAGAAAGCTTAAATATTCTATTCTATGTTTTTTGTAATTAATTCCTTTGAAATCGAAATACTTTAGAAATAAAAATTAATAATTCTGAAAAACATTGAAATACCAATTAAATGTAATATAAAATAAAAAAAAATAACATTGTGATAGGACAGGCTGAATCCTCGAACCGAATGTGAGTTATATATTTTTTTTCATTACATAAAAAAATGCAACCACGTTTCTTATCTGTTCGAGTTGGTTGGGTCTTACCACCTACCCATCTATAATCTATGATTGACTTCTTCTTACCAATTTCGCAACATGTAAAATATTATTTCTAAATAAAAAAGGTTTGTTTAGGGCCAAAAATGGAATATGTACAAAAACAAAATACTTAATAACAATAATTTTGTTATCTTAAATATTCTATTAAACATGTGTAAAAGGAAAAAGTCATGAGGAAACCCGCAAGCTTCAACTGTACGGCTCCGTTAATATATAATTTTTCCCGATATATTTTCCTACTAATTGTAGGCAACTAAAATCATTGAACACAAGTTACTTACTTTAAATTCGTTAAATAACCTTCTTTCTTTGTATTTGTAGAGCAAAAATGATGTAATCTTTTTGTAGCTAATGTTTTTGGGCATATCGCTTCTCTTTACAAAAAGCTAATTTAAACTTGCATTGCATTTAAAAATGAAATTCTGTATGGATGTTTTATTTTCCAAGTAGGTATATGCTAATATGATATACCAGAGCGGACTGTCTTAACTTCAGGTTTTCAGGTTCCTTCTGCTATATGCGGGATAAAGCGTGAAGCTAAAAAGAAAATATTTTAGTGTCATCATTATGTATGTTTATTTAATTCGTTTATCGTCCATAAAAAATTAAAATTGATATTTTAAAATTGAAAAGTTTTATTAATCAAGTAATTTGTCATATTTCTATGGGACCTACGTACGCTGGTACAAGTGCAAAAGCACAATTTTACAAGAGAACTTAGGTTCGGTGTCTTAGGAGAAGGCTTTTTGTAAATTTTCAAAGGGATCATTATTTAAGGGATTTATTTACTTAATTTTTTGAATGACAAAATTAGCTTGTGTTTTAGCACTTGTAC
>JAKGSA010000499.1:81324-107949 GCA_033558755.1 Philaethria dido
TTTCCATCTGTATCCTCTAGGTTGGCAACGCATCTAGTACATCCCTTGTGTTGTAGATGTTCATGGGCGAAGGTAACCACTTACCATCAGGCGGTCCTTCTGCTCGTTTGCCATCCGATATCCATAAAAAAAAAAAAAAAAAACAACTAAAAAGTATAACATACAATCAAATTGTTTGTTATTATCTTAACATCATAGCCGTAACGGTATTAAGCCATGATTTTCGCTTCGATTGACGTCATCCGCCAACAGATGGCGTCACGAAGCACATTATACAGACTGCTTTACGAACAATCTCATCACAAGAATAGTACTTCAAATGACAATTGCTAATAAACTTGAAAAAAATATGTTACCGTGAATATATTTAACTATAGGAACACTTATTTTTTATATACACATTCATGTTACGTTGTTGTATTCGGAAAGAGAAACTGGTGTCATATCACTTTGTCCCCCACTTTCGTCGTTTCCCGTAGCTCGTATAGAAAGATTTCATTTTGGGTTATTATTATTATGGTTTTGGGTTTGTAAATGCCATTGCATATACACAGGCAGTTTAAAGTTATTATTATATTTTATTTATAATAAATCAACGCACTTGTTCTGCTCATTTGAACTAATAGAAAATACTATTACTTTCTAAGTCTCTTATAATAAAACTTTAATTTCTTCTCTTTTTCTTGATACAGTAAGATTAAAAAATATATAAAAATATTATAAAATGTTAAGTTAAACGACGTCTATGAGTGCGACTTAAAGTCAATTTAAAAAAGCATACATTATACAATTTAATTATAAAATAGTATTTAGAAAAAAATATAATATAAGCCAATGATATATGGAAATTTGTTTACGTAATTAAAATAGATGGGAGATAGCATCTGTTGGAATGGAGCAGTAAAATCTCGCAAGTAATTTCTTCTGCTGACCGGTTCTACTTTTATTCAGGTTGAACACTTCCATGACTGTTAGGATAGTTTAACTCGTTGTATACAAAATATGTATTTATTAATATTGTAAAGTAAAAAGTTCGATTTCTATTAAAATTTGCAAATAAATTGATTTTCATTCGTAGCTTTATCTTCCTGAAGTTTGCATTTTGAAATTAAAAATACTCGTTAACTAGTTCGTTACTAATTATTATTGTACCATGAGGCCATATTAAGGTCATTAGGGTTGTGGATTCGATCTCTGTTTGTGGGAAAAATTATTACATATAATATTATTTTCATCGACCCTTGTCGTGGCGCAGAGGCACAATTGTGCGACTGACGACGACGAGCGACGCGACAGGTTGTGGGTTCGATTCCCACTCCAGGAAATGAAATTTTTCAATTCCTGGGTTTGGTAACTAGGCAAAGCGCGGCGTTGAGTTCCGCCATTCATGCCTCAATTCGGCGGAAAGTGGGGAACTGAGTGTCTTAACACTAGGTTCCCTGTGCCTACCCTGCTATACTCGTATGCGGGGTACAGCATGAAGCTCTTCTCCTGAAAGACATTGAGTTTCGCCACCTAACATGCAATGTCTCGAATTCGTGCGGAAAGCGGTGAATGAAGAGGGGTGTCTTGACACTAGATTGATTCTGAATACCCTGCGATACAGGATACAGTGTTAAGCTACTTTTTTTCGGTATTAATGACATAGAGCTAGACATAGATTTTTTACTAGAGCTTTAACTTTTTTTAATTCTTTAAACACTTACGTATTTAGTGAGTCCTCACTCACTTCGCTTCGCTTCTTTCTGAGGCCATAGTGAACATTGCGTTTTGTGGCTCAAATTTGCTCGATGGTCGCAGATTCTAATGCCATTCAAAATATATCTTATTTTATTTTATTATTTTATTGGACCACTACACACGACTGGTACTGATGGTACTTTTAATACCTTTTCGTGGGTTATTGATTGCACATTTTATTGAGTTACTTAAACTAGGTTTATAAATAAGGACTTAAATGTCAGTAGATAATGAATATGTGATTGTTAGGAAAGTCCAACATATTGATTGTCCTTGTTTTAAAAGTCTCCGAGAATTTGTTTTATTGTATTTTTCCTGATCTATCGTCACAGAATATATTGTCTCAGAGTGCTAGAGAGTGCAGTAAAATTAATCTGAATATTTTGCAAAATACAAATGTATAATTGACTAAAAAACTAAAATGTATATATATTTATTATTTAGCTTCACGCTGTATCCCGCATTAGCACGGTAGGCAGACAGATACAGAGAACCTAGTGACAGACACTCCGTTCTCTTTTACAATTTCCGTTCCCCACTTTCGACTTTCTAATTGCGACATTGTGTGCTGAGTGGCGCAATTCAACTCTTTCCCATGGCGATAGAGAGAATATTTTCATTTCCTGGAGTGGGAATCGAACCCACACCCTGTCGCATTTACAGTCGCACGCTTGTGCCTCTGCGCCACGACAGGCCTCAAAATGTATACTTATTATTCTTTATTCATAAAAACACGTTGACTACTTGCTTAAACTTATTTTAAGCATATTATTAACGTATTATCTATAGTATAACTGGTCTGAGCGAGAATGTTATACCGCTTAAGTATATCACATACCGAGCGTTAGCAACAACTGTAGGACCACATATAAATTCTATTAGGTAAATTTTTTGAAAATCATTACTGTTATTTTACCGAAAAGTCTGTGTACTAGTGAGGATAACAGCATATTCAGTTTTAGATTACTATTTGGTACAAAAGTAGCTTATGTTTGAAATTCTGTTATTGAATACACTTAGTACTTGATGTACGTTTTTTTTTTTGTTTTCGTGGCTTTAGCGTATAGAGAAGTGGTTACACACAATAACAATAAATTCAGTTATAATGAGTTTATTAAAAATTATCACTACTTCATCTGTTACAGACCTTACAAATGTGACATTTGCGGTGCAGCATTTCGAAGGCCGTACGCTCGCACTGTGCACACTCTCATACACACTGGAGAAAAACCTCATGAGTGTGATGTTTGTGGAACCGCCTTCAGGTAGGACTTTCTTTATGTATTTATTATTAAAATCAGCTTATAGAAAATTGTTATATTTATTTTAGATATTCTGATATATAATAAGATCTTTGATTTTCGTGATTTTTACACATATTTAATGAAACACATTAAATATGTGTAAAAATCACGAAATTACAAAACACAGGTACATCATACCTGTAAACACGGACTACTGTAAAGTGTTCGAAATATCGGGTTCTAAAAAATATATTTCTGAACATTAAAATATACGCGATTAATCCGGGTAAAATAGTTTCATTTAATATATTTTTATAAGTATTGGTGCAAGTTTTTTCTTGTAAATCTGACTTGATTAGACAAAGTGCGGTATTGAGGTTCACTGTTTAGGCAGGAAATGGAGAAACAGAGACTCATGCATTGTACGAGGTAATTTAGATAGATAAAGTCTTTTCAGTGTGCAATAACACTGAAATGATACGTTTAAAGAGTATTGAAAATAATATAATCAGTACACAAAGGTGGCCTTATTAAAAGTGATCTCTTCCAGGCAACCTATTTGAAGGGATCTAATAACTTCTTATTGTCTACCTGGTACAATGTACAATAGGTGCAGGTTTAGGGTAACAATTTTAGGTTTTAAAATTTCAATATTTATATAATTATAATTTTCTTGATATAT
Source organism: Philaethria dido (assembly GCA_033558755.1). Classification (NCBI taxonomy): domain Eukaryota; kingdom Metazoa; phylum Arthropoda; class Insecta; order Lepidoptera; family Nymphalidae; genus Philaethria; species Philaethria dido. The sequence goes on from JAKGSA010000499.1 coordinate 84,991, forward strand.
ATTTTTTGAATATCAATAGTTCCTGAATTTTGATTTTGATTTACAAAAGAGAATAGTTTTATGTTAAGGTCACTAAGTACATACGATGTGTATAATTAAAAATAATATTGTTTTTTAATCTGAGATCTACATTCTTTTTATTCAAGAAATTATTGTGCGGGATTCGAGTCCACACCTACGGTAAAACTTTCATTATGCAACAATAGTAATAACAATAATTCTTAAATATTGTTCGACCATAATATCGACGACTCTTGCTTTTACATTAATTTGAGGCTCTTCCAATAGATGGCGTTACTTGTACTGAATTGATCAATTGGATTGCTAATTTATTTAATTATTTTTTTATACTAATATATTTTATTCAAGCTTGAACATTTAAAATCATAAATTGTGTGTTATTTTAATATATTTTTTGCACAGGCGTTCGGGAGATATGTGGAAGCATAAAAGGACTCTTCACGGAACACTCACCATGAATAGCGATATGAATTGAGAACCACTTAGTTTATTATATACTGTGGAGTTTAAATTACTCATATAAGCTAGTAATGTATTAAAAATTCATTAAAATTACAATTTCACGTAGAATAACGTTGTTGGTGACTCAAATAAAAGGCTGTGTTTCTTCAACAGTAAATATTTATTATAAAAATTGCTCTTATAGCCACATTTCTGTTTCTATAATATATATAATATTTATGTTCATTCTTTGTGCCATTGTTTCACAAAATTATTCCTGTTCTTGTTATTTTCGACACAACAGCTTAAACAATAATTATATTACAATATTTCTTACATTAGAACGAAAGGAATCAATTTTGAGCAACTCCTACTTGAGGAACGTATAACAATTCGATGTGCGGAACGAGTTCGTTCAAAATTGATTTCACAATTTTCTAATGGGAGTATTTTTCTAGAATATACACAATCGTTTCAATAATAAATCCTGTCATTTTTGGTAACCAATGGCAATGAAAAACACTAAGAAATTACACTTACATCATGTAATTAATAAAGTTACGTATGATGGTGCCGGTGACACTTCTTTGAAGCGTCTCCGGCGGTGAGAAGACGGAAGAGACAAGGTCTACTGTCCACAATTATTGCTGATTCACAACACAGAGCGCGAGATGCGTGCGCACCGCGAGCTACAACCTCCCCCGGCTGTAGGGTAGTAGGTACTAGGTAGTAGGTAGTGAGGAGTAAGGAGTGACATGATACTGAATTAAATACACCAGTTCGCTACCAAAGGTTTACGCGTTGAGCACGATGCATTATATTCATTTTATTGATATAATATATTTTATACAATTTTGATATATCTTATGAAAACAGTATTATGGAAATGGAAATATAAGATATTGAGTAGATCATTTTAAATCTGTTATTTGTACATAATTGCAAGCATATGAAACAGTTCATGCCCCTGTCGCATGCGCGCCGACGATACATTATACTAATTGGTACAGTTGAGATAATTTTTAACATAAAACCTTACGTGTAGACATAACTTACTTATACTTTAAGTACGTTTAAAATAAAGTCGAAAATTTCTCCGGCGCCATCCGACAGAGTCATAATAGGCTAAATTTTAGTACAAATTTGTAAGTATATTTACTTCGAATAGAGTCGTTTACCCATAATTCACTAACTTACTTAAGTAAACCATCACAACCAACCATACGGACAAGTTTAACAAAAAATATTTAGATAAGTATGCAAAATAATCCGTCAAATGAGGAAACAATCGGAGCTCAACACAACTAGTGTTGTTGCCCAGTTGTCGTTGTTGCCCAGCGTCAAAGTGCGAGCGAGCCCAGTCAGGAGTTCAGAACCCGTGCAGTACGACAGATTTAGTGACACCTTACATTAAACGAATTATATTATGTAACTTGTAAATCTGTACTTGAGTGTATTGGACAGAATAGAGGTCGTATGATACAAGACGGCGACATGCGACGTCGGCGTCCATCTCGATAGAATTATAATTTTACATAATATATTTACAACGGCCGCGAATCACCGCGCCATAATGCCCAACTCCAAATATAATATATACACTACATTTAAGAACATAGAGTTTCTCTCATTAGCTACCGAATCACAATTCAAATATTTGAGTAATTGACAACGGTGGACAAACATGCGCCGGAGCACTAATGCATCTTATTTTATTGAAATTTGTACTTTCCTCTATTAAAAGTCGTGCTAGGTATGTTTGGTCCATGCAGTCGCAATTTCACGCAGCGCTACGGGACAAGTGCGCACCCTTACTGCTGCGGGCAAACGTTGGATGGGCATTAAATAAAGATATGAAATAATCGAGGAATAAACCAAAACGCTTTAAGCTTGACAAAATGAGTTAATTTGCCCGCAGCAGCTAAATATGTATCGCAGTTAGCGCTCGCGTCGACCGCAAACTCCGATAGTGCGGATTCATCAAGTCCCATTTCACGCGAGCTGCTCGCAACCCGACGTCACTAACGAGAGGACACATCATTGCTACGCCTCATTTCATACGATGACGCAGAATCGGATTGACTAGAACTCTCTTAGGGAGGTCGGGTTCACGCTATCTATTGTTTAAAACATTTTAATAATATTTTCGATGTCTCAAATCTCATTGCATTTCTCAATGTACTTTTAAAGTTTAAAATGTTTAATCTTTTCTATTTGCTTCACTACTTGAGGATGACCGATGACCGCCTCGAGTACGTCAATAAAAAACTAGAATTAAATACTGCAAATAAATTGTCATTTGTTACTTACGATTTAACTAATTATATATTAGGAACTGTATTAACTATAGTAGTAAAATACCGTAAGAAATTATTCCATAATCATTTAGTTGATAGACATATGTTTTATCTCTAAATTATTGTTCTTAATTGTTACATATTGTTAAAAGTAAAACGCGCTTTAGACGGTCATCGGTTTCTCGGACAGATTTCGATAGTTGAACAATTCCGATTGTTAAATGCTTAAGTACTTCAATGTTTAAACACGTTTCTTAAATTCCAATTATTCAATGCATACTGACGCTCAAATCGTGAGACTTCCATACATGACTGTCGATAAGGCTGTTTAATTGACACCCAATTACAGTGCCGCCCTGGAGCAGAGGATGCGGAACTAATGAAAGTTCATCGGTTAATTTAAGTACTTACAACGTATTTAATTACAATTTGTTCATTATCGTTCAAATGAACTATCAAGAGTTCACAGCTTCAGTCTACTGCATCCTAAAATAATATAGACTGCTATATTCGGCACATGTCCACAAGAGTCTGAAGTAATTCGTGGCCCTGGTTCGTGTGAAGCGTGTCCTTTGTTATAGCATGTTGTCACAAGCTTGGTAGATACTGGCAAAGGTCACACCTCCACGAAAAGCAGCATAGTACTTCGATGCAACAGAACCAACCCGAAGTCACGCTCTGACGTAGATATAGGTACATCCGACGGAAAATATCAAGACAGAAATAATTTCAAATCATCACTCTTCTCTTTCAACGTAATAAATATAGCATTTATCTAATTAATTACACAATAATTTCAACAAAAATTTCAAACACCTGAGTTTCGATACGAACGATAATAACGTCTTCGGCTAAGTCACTTCAGTTTTGCGTCCACTTAAAGAAAAAAAAACTATCAAAAATAACTCGGCTCGCGTTCAAGTCCCGCGTGTCGTCCGAAGCTAGCACCTTCCCATTAATGATCACATAACACTAACTAGTGACTGCGTGGCGGCGTGGCGCCGACTAGATGTGCCGCGCGGGCGGCCCTCGCCGCGCCGCGCGGCCGCCCTCAGCTCGCGGCGCGGCCCGTCCACCTATCACAGGCGTGCGTGGCGGTCAGTGCGGCGCGGGCGCGTCCTGCCCGCGCGCCAGCCACTAACTGGTCGGCACCAGCAGGCGCACGAAGCTGTCCTCGCTCCAGCCCCAGTCGTCGGGCCACGCGTCCTCGGGCGGGTCGAGGGCGGACCGCGAGGACAGGCTCAGCACCGAGCCCCAGTCGATGGTGCGCTGCTCCTCGTCGCCGTAGCCCGAGTCGCGGTCGGGCGGCGGCGGCGCGGGGAACGGCGTGGCGCGGCCGGCGGCGGGGTCGCGCGCGCCCAGCACCTCGCAGCGCGCCACGGAGGCGACGCAGGCGGCGTCGAAGGGCGCGGGCGTCTCCTCGGCGCTCTCGCGCTCCATCTCGCGTTCGATGCCGCGCAGCGTGTTGCACACGAGAACGGAGCGCCGCAGCGAGGGGTCCGCCGTCTGGCGGAAGCGCGCAAGCTTTAGAGCGCACAGGTTCATCATCTTGAGGCGCCGTTCGCGGTAGCAGCGTCGCGAGGCGCAGCGGCCGGCGGCGCGGCCGTCGCAGCAGGCGCGCGCCGCGGCGCCGCCCAACTCCAGATAGGACTTGCCGTTCTCGGCGCGGATGGTATCGTGGGCACCGCACCAGCCGCCGCACCAGCGCCGGCGACACGCGCGCCTCTCCTCGTCCTCGGCGCGCCAGCACTCTCCGCCGCCCGCCCCGGCGGCCACCGCTTCCAACCGCGCTATTGAGTCCTCCCAGCGCGCTACTTTACCGCCTCCTTCGCACGGGGAGCCGGCACGCCGCTTGGCGCCGCACCCGCCACCCGAGCCCTGCAAAAATAAAAACTATATTTTAATTCTGTGTCGAGATTTTTCGCGTTGCCTGACATGGTTGAAATTTTATAATAAACTTTCATCAATAGAAAAACGACTAAAGCAGTTTAATTAAATAATAATCATAAAATTTATTGTCACATTACAAATTTTCTATATTGTCAATAGTAGAAAAGATTGTATGTAAAAAAAAATCTTTATGACAGACTTAGCATACGGTTTCTCTTGTGAAACAAGTCAGGATCCCTTCTACACAGCGATAACGCAAACTATAGATACCTGAACCCAACATGCTTTGTACAGCGACCCTTCCCTTTTTTTGGGTACAATATGCACCCGGGGAGCAACCCCTGCAGATCGGCCCAGGTAGAGAATTCGTGTTCCGATACACGACCGAGGGATTTACCCGGACGACTTTTGCATTCTTTTAAAAACGTTTTTATAGTGTACAAAAGTTTTAACGGAAGAGAAGTGAGTAGAACAAAAAAGTAAAATTTTAATAGAATTGCTCCATCTTATCGGTACACCAATACCTCGCATTGCGTCGTTTAGTTCTGCGTGTTTTTCGAAGTTGCGTCGCTGCTTAATTTTTACTGATTTTCACTGTGCGTTTCGAAGTTGCGTTGTTTTGGATTCGAGTCTTTAATTTTTTTTAATTTTTGTTCCTAAAATATGGCAGCACTTTTGTTTTTAATTTTGCTAAGTCATCAAAATTTGGGGATTCCCTTTATAACTAAAAATCAACGCAAGTTTTTGGTTATAAAAAACATAAATATTTCCCCAATCTTACGTTGAAAGAAAAGCAGTTCAACAAACATTGAACCATTTTTTTATGAAAGAAAGCCGACCTACGACAACAACCACTATGGACACATCAGACAGTGATTAATTCTAATTAATCTATCATAAATTAAATTAATATGTTGTTTATTTTGTTTAATTGAATACATTTTTTGTATTATTTTTGTTTGAATAATTTTACTTTGTTCAATTTTATTTTTAAAAGGTAGTATTTTCGTAATCCTGGAACCTATCTTCGATCATTAAATGGTTTGCTATAAAAAATCTATTTTCACTTTGCGTCGTTTCAATTTGCGTCGTGTTTTTTTTGGAACGTAACCCCGACGCAAAGCGAGGTATGGGTGTATTATATATTAATAATCACAATTAAATATATGCTATTTATTTATTTATCAAGTATATTGTAAAAATGTAAGCCTATTTTGTTAGAGTCGATGAACTGGCAACTCTAGCACAATAGCAGCTGCACCATCTCTATTTTCACATAGCTAAGAGTAGGAAACACTGCTCGCGTACTATGAAGGTCTGCAATGTGTTAAAGAAGGTAACTAAAAAGGGACGTATTAAAAAATAAATGGTTGGCGAACCCGCGGACAGCAGATGCCTGTGCACCTGCCATCACAATTAGGTGGCACACGCGTCTACGCATCATGCAGATATATGTACATAGTTGTAGAATGAGACTCCTAACATAGGGCCTCTACAAACGTCCTTTATTACGTTCCGTTAAATTTATTTCATTAGAACTCATTTCAAATAATATAAGTGAACAGAAATTTGAAATCGTTAATGTTATTTCTTGCCGTCGCAACTTGCAATAGGTGTGGTAGAAAACGTAACGAAATCGGGTGTTCATTTGCTAAGCGAGGCATCGCATCGGACTGACAGCCGTGCGCGTTGACTCAGCGGACACTCATCGCAACGCTGCAAATAATCATTTTGCGTCACCCTTTTATCGGAAAACGGGCCGCTCCATTGTTCACCCGCAAGCGCAACTCGCGGACCCCCTCGTTCACAGAGAGTGGAGAGTAGCGAGTCGCGAGTCGCGCAGATGCAGCATGTAGCGTAGCGGACGGCGCTCGCGCTCGGGGAAATAAATTTAGTATATGACGTCGGCGCTGCGCGTTGCCGCTCCGCTCTTTGGAACGTGGCCGCGCGACGTTGCCGCGCCGCGCGCTCTTTCTAATCTTGTAAAGTTCTTTTTCTGATGCGTGCCGCGTTCGCGTAGCTCGCTCTGTTCGCTTCAAACTTGGAAACGTCTGACTTTTATTTAATCGCTCGCCTCGGTCTCTTTGCAATATTTGAGAGGTTCGCTTTTTTAAAATTATATATTTTTTAATACTACAGTATAAACGCGAAACAAAGGGAATAGGTATTTTAAATATTACTTATATACAGAGACGTCCGGAGTGACCAATTTTAAGATGTAGTTGCGAGCTATCCGTCCGTAAAGGTAGAAAAGTTCGATCACAGGGCGAGTCGAATGAACTTTCTATGGTATTGTAAAGAGTGAATAAATGGTTGGCGATACGGCATTGCCTCATAGCGCGCTAAGCCATGTCGTTGTCGAGCGAGCGAGGGCGACGGCGGGGCGGGGTGGTGCGGCGGGGCGGCGGGGTGGCGGGGCGCGGGCGCGGTGCGGGGGGTGCCGGGCGAGGGCGACGCGGCTGTGTGCGAGCGTGTACGTGTAGGTGCACGCGCACACCGGCGCGCATATAATAACATCGCGTAGCGGCCGTCCGCTTCTATCTAACGCTACAGCTACCTACGCTCCGACGAACGTTACCTATATTATAGCGAACTATAAAATGGGGTAGATAGCGTGGGGTGTGCAGCTCTGCTTTATAAAGCTAGGCTACAAGAGAGAACGCAAAAAGCTCCTGCTTAGCATTATCAAGAGCTTATTAAAAATGTTTAGTCACTTCACATTTTGTTAAATTGAATCTTTTTTGTCTTCTTCTTTTTAGAAATATAGTTGTACCTACAATATTAATTAGCTATTAAGCTGAACTCAATTTTTATATGTAATATAAGCCTCTTAACAGCACTATAAGTATAGGTGTAATCTGGACTACTATTGATAAACAACTTTTTATGGCATTTTTATAATTTTAGAAAATAGAGCACATAATCAATATAAATTAATGACTCGCTACAAATAATCCACATAGTATTTTTTGCAGTTCATTCATAAATGTTCATAGCGTGAAGTGGTGTTAATCTGCGATATCGAATTGGAGAGTCTATTGAATGACCGATTTACGATTAACATTCCTTTTCAGTACAATAGAGCACGTGATCGAGTTCGCAAACTCATTCATGGGAAGGGTATCAGTACCGGGCTATCGGTGTGTTTACAGGTGGTTAAAGATTACAAATCGACCTAGCCCGAGCTTCTGGCACTGATATAAACTTTTTCGTGCTTAAAATGATATATTGATTAATTTGACGTCCAGTAGAATTATTATAATTCGTGCTCTTTTATTCCTATTTCATTAGAACATTTTTTTATCAGTTCAAGCATCCGAAATTAATCCTTTTTAATTTTTTTTCTAAAGGCTTTAGAATATTCTAATGTTTGATATATAAGGGTATTCAGACTTATATAAGCATATAAAAAATAGATATAGCTGATGTTCATTTACACCTGGTTTTTGTATTATTAGAACTGCGTTGAAACCAATTCAAAAATCAAAATAACCTCTGACATAAAAATAACTGTTATGCCGAAAATAATAATATGTTACCGATGCCAATATAAAATTCTAAAAATAGCTCATTTTTTTAAGTATGTTATTTAATTATAAATAATATAGTTGCAGTATCCAAGAGCTCAATGCGAGTGAGGCTTGTTGGCTTGTTCTCGTACGTAGTGGTACGTCGAATGTAAAACTTTCCTTGTACTCGTATATTCGGGTTTCGGTTTAGCCAGCGCCAAGGCGCTCTGGCACGCACATTTCCGTGAGCGGCGAGCGGCGAGGCCGCGCGGCTGTGTGTGCGTGTGTACGCGCAGCTGCCGGTGTGTGTGTGTGCGCCTGCGCCGACCAGTCTCACATCCTGTTCTCGTCGGAGCCGACACCGAGCAGCTTCGACTGCCTCGCTAAGCTTTTTATATTGTGACCCGTTTTGATATTAGCCTACACTTTTTAGTTTTTTGCAAACCACACTATTTGTATTTTTGTACTGAAGCTTTCTTCATACAAATACTAAGTAAGGAGTTCTTCACATTTAAATATAAGACGTTCATAATAAATAGATTTTTATGATTAAATTTTAAATAAGCAAATGTTTTTCAAGCCTAATCTTGTAGTGACGATACACTGTGTATTATTATCGCTCAAGTTTTCGACAATATAGTGCCATATAATAAATAGGTCTCAAGTTATGCGTGTACAGCGCTTTTTAGCGAGAGCGCGGTGGAGGCATAGCATTCCAAGGTGACAAAGGAAAAAATGAAATGGAGAACCGTTTAAGTGCAAACAAAAGGAATCCCTCAGGAATGTGTGTCCGTATAAAAAGTGAGGGAATTCCCGAAACGTATTGTTTACATTGTGCGGGCGTGTGCGGAACGTGGCGTTATGCATTTATTATGATGAGCGACTTGCCGTGCTGCGACTGCGGCTACTTGATGCAATGAAAGGGAAAATTTTAGTTTTTGTCCGCGGATGACGCATTCGCTTCCCCGAACGCTGTGGGCAGAATGACAGGAATGTCGGATCGCCACTCGCGCAAGGCCTCGCTGCATGTTGGTTGCTCGTATATTTCCTTCTTAAGTCGACAGTGAATTGAAATAAATATTACTATAAACTAAATATATAACCCACACTCACGCGATTAATTGGTACATTGTCGTGAAAAATTCACGTCGATTTAAAGCATCTACAAAATATAAAGAAAACAGATTCAGACATTATTGTTGAATGTATTTGACATTACAAATGAAGTATAAATGTAATGGAATGCTATTCGCGTATTCATAAAAATACTTATAATTTTTTTTAAACTCGATTATAAACAATTGAAATAGCAAATAATTTCGTATAACAATAATATTAGCAAAAATAAGAACAGTTTGTATGTAAAAGGCAATATTATCATCGACTACGTTTCTAAAATCTACACACCTCTATAATTTAAGTTCAGTGGCAACAGTTTGTAACATAGAAATACGAGAAATAAATGGATCTTGTAATTTGCACACCGAAAAGAGAAATACGAATGTTATAGCAAGTGTAACAATCGGGACTGGTTCAAGGCGTACTTAGCGGTTAACACTGACATTGTAAGACGGAGTGTGTAATGTGTACGCTAACGCAGTGTATAAATCACGCCGATCTGCAGGATGAAGTTCGCATCGTGCGCTTTTAAGACAATAAATCAGCGAGCGGGCGTACGCGGGCAGATAATGACGTCACTGGCACGTATCTCGGAGAATCCCCGGAAGAGAGCGAATAAAATAAAAATGTCACGTAGCGATCAGCTGTCGGGCGGCGGCGGCGCGAGCGTGACGGCCGGGCCCGCGCACCGCAGCGATACGCATAACGACGCCGCAATAAAACTTATTTTTATGTTTTTCGCTCACAATGGCCGCGCGAAGGTCGAGCTATCTAAATGGGTCAATACACTCTGCGTAGTACGAGCGTCGAACACGTGCTCCCGCGTTTGTAAATAGCGAGATATCGGCCGATTGTTGCAGTGATTAATGGGGGCGCGTAATGACTCGGCGCCGGCCGCCGTTGCCGCCCGCGCCGCTCGCTAATATGTTCATTCATCGTCCCGACACTATTATTATTTGCTGCCAGAGATGGTTTTGTTCGCATTTCGACAATCGATCCGACGACATTAGGGTGCTGCCCAATGTCAAGGTTGCACTTGATGTGCGAACACCCCGTCTTGCTAACTTTGCACATTCACGTACCAGCATATAAGATACGACGAGTTGGACGACACACCACACCACAGTTTTAAACTGCGTTATTTTATATTTCAATAACTATAAAACATATCTACCATACACAATGTTTTCGAGTCATAGTTCCTTACTTCATCCAATTTAATATATATAATTTTGATTCCAATTATAACTAAAATTGCATAGTTATAAATCGTTTAGAAAATATTGAATTCTTTGTTTGAATATATTAATAGAGTGATCCCAATCAGGTGCAACAAAGCGAAAACAAGGTATATTGTTTAATGTATGCAGGATCCATCGGCAGGCGTCCACGATAAGGGCGAGGTCACGGTTATCAATGGCGGCATCTCCATACGCGCTCGCCGGCCACGACATCTCGCGCCCATTCACTATAAAGACGCTACCGCCCCCGCCACCCCAGCCCACCTCGCACCCTCCGTAGTGCATCCATGCAACAAGTTAGGGCACAGCTTCTGTCTTATAAGGAGTTTCTCGAGACAAGTTTATGTATGCATTCGATGCGTACTAAGTTAGCTCCCACCTCTGCAGCGCACTCACCTGCATCAAATTCCCTTTCTATAAAACTATGAAGCACTTATCATTTGTATTTCATTAGAGGAAGTAAAACATAACTTGAATCCTTTAACAAATGTTATCGAATTAATTAATTTACATATAACATTTATTATAAAGCGCATATTGCTTTTGGACGGTGACACAGCAATTTAAATAAAGTTCCTAGTAAAGGCAGGGACGGTACGTATTTTCCAGGCCGGCGGTACCGGTGCAATATGGATGTGATTGAAAAACGCGTCATCAGAAGCGCGAGCGTGTGTATAATTAATTGGGCGGTGGAAGGCCCGGAGTGACCCAGTTGCGTTGCCCGGCGACCCGGGTGTCCCGGCCGCCCCGAGCTACCGCCCTCCGCGCCCGCCGCCCACCCTGCCGCACTAAATAACCTGCCCGAAAGCGACACCTTAACAAAGGTCGTTCAACCATCACAGGGTACTCACTCGTCTGATTTTTTTGTTATGCTACTAAAGATGAACGATCGTGGCACATTAAAGTACAAAATTAAAATCGCAAAACGATTTTTGTAATACGATGATCGCATAAAGTTTACTTATAGACTCGTTTTGAAGTCTGCAAAATCAATATGACGATAAAATGTATGGAAAGATTGTTTTTGTTATTAAAATATACGGTGCGCAGCGAAATGATGTTCCTACTGAGGCAAAGTAGAAAACGCGCGAGCAAATAAACTTAATTGTTATAAGCCGGGTTTGCCGACTGCCACCCCTTAAAGACGACTCCACAAAGGGCGGAGGGGGATCCACGTAGAGTTGTATTTCTCCAAACTTGTGCTAAATTTCACTTTCTCTGAAGACGTTGTGCGTACACTTAGCCACCCACTCCACCCGTCCTCGCTAAGAAACTTTATGAAATAGTTTTCATCGCTTACTTCAAAATAAGTTTTGAATCAACTTTGGATCGCGAGTTTTAATACTTCGGTTTCGCAAATTAAAAACAGTCAGCGTAGCGCATAGGTATTTTAATATCATTTTGAAGTTTGGAACATGATTCTCAGAGCGCACTCTACCTTCAGTATGACATCGTTATCTTAGCGAACCCTAAACGAATAAAACATAAAAAACGTACGTCAAAAAAGTCCTTCTACTCACAAAAACCCTACCCCCTCGCCCTCTCTGAAGTTATAAAACACTGAACGAGTATAAAATATAGTCAGAACTTGTAACCGTATCGTGAGGGAGCCAAAGTCGAAGTTTGCAGCGCGGAGTCATTTGGCTGAAAGGCGAGCACACGAGCGTGGAAGCTTTAAAGTAAAATGAAAGCCGACTCGCTCTTAATTCACCAGTACATAGATACGAGCGAACGTCGATAGAGCGCCCCCGGCTGCCGCCCGCCGCCGCCTGCCGCCTGCCGCCCGACGCCCACCACCACGCGCCAGGCATAAATAAAGGGGGCGAACTCCGCTTAACAAGAGAGTGAGCACCCTCCCTCGCGGCATCGCTGGAAGGGAGAATTAAGGGGGTTGCGGCGAAGGACGAATTAAGGAGATGAGAGAGCACACGCTCTCGAGACGCGAAATATCGTGCTAAGCGGGGAATCAGGGAGAGAACCCCAACTCAGAGCGAGCTGACGTCGCTATATAATTCTAATAAACTTATACTTATGTAGCTTTTTAGTCTTTTTAACTAAAATTAAATATATATATATATATATATATATATATATATATATATATATATTTTGGAAAAAATTATAACATAGTGGGAAAATTAAAAATGTCAGGGAATTATTTATATAAAAATACATAAAATATAATGTAAAAAGTATTTTACTGTAAAATATTTTGGAAAGAGTAAAATGTATTTTCGTAAAGAAATAAACGTTGTCCAAACTGTGTGTCAACGCTGCGTTTCGAAGCACGTGAGTCACCTCGTCTCATAAATTACAAGCTATATCCCTCTGGAGTTAGGGTTTGTTTTTGACAAAATTGCTAGCGCTCCTTTGTCTTGATGATGCGCAGTGTAGGAAAGTAGATCGTATTTCAGTACAATAAAGTCGGTATTAAGCGGGAGGAATTCTAATATTCTTGGGAAAAGGGTGGGTATAAATTTTCCATGGGGGTAGACGGGGCGACGTCGCGCGAGGGCGCCGCTGAGTCACGGCGGCGACGGATGCGGTGCGGGGCAGGTCGGCGCGGCGGGGGCGAGGGCGGGAGCGGTAAGGAGGGGCACATATTGTAAGTATCTACCACTCACATGTCACAAAGTTTTCTCCGCATCGGGAAACTTTGTTAACGTCAACCGAGCACGTGGCCTTCGCTGATATTATGTACAAAATTGCCACGTTTCCCGCGATTTTCATAATACTTTATTGCTGTCACTTCCAATAATCAATGTCAATCCTGTGATCAATCAATATGTGATAAAATATTTCATTTGTTTTAATAGCCGCCGCTATTGAGGAAGATATGAAATTAACAAAAAAATATTTTCAAGAAAATTGGATCTGTACATATGTATGCATACATTGTATACTTAAAACATACATTTAAATTTAAACTATTCTTTTATAATATTTCGACAAAAAGTCAACTGCTTTAGTTTAGGTATAACAAAGTTCTAATTTAATCATCAGATCATATATGGTAACTGAAACACATAAAAATATTTAAAAACAAACATGAAAATGCTCCACACCGCCAGTATAATGAGCGTTTGATATTTATTAACAGTTGCGAACGATACGCGGCAATCTCGTGGTTACATCGGACCGTCACCTTGAAGGTGATAAGACGTTGATAAGACGCGATATGGCGCTTGCAACACTCCGACCGCTAGTGCTACGCTTTATTTATTTCAATTAATTATTACTACGTGTAGTTTCTTCACTACGATATTATAAATACCCCTTGTACATCAACATAAGTTTTTAAAATAAATAAGATACCTACATATATAAGATTTATTTTTTATTATACAGATATACATATCATTATTAAATATTATTTGCATTCTCATGCTTCTTTTTGCATACGAGGCTAAGCAGACTGAACCTATCGCCAAGATACGCCGTTCTCTACTTTGCGCATTAATTCAAAATATTTCGTATTGGTTGTCAAAAATCAACGCAGTTTTTTTTCTTACCAGATGGTAATATGGCAAAAAAAGCGCGACGTTGAGTTCCGCCACTCAGCACGCAATGCCTCAATTCGGCGGAAAGTGAGGAACGGAGTGTCTTATCACTAGGTTCCTTCTGCTTACCCTGCTATATGCGGGATACAGCGTGAAGCTATGTATGTATGTATGTATGTACGGAGAAAATTAAAATAATTTAAATATAATTTATCCCTAGTGTGGGGATGGAACCCACAAAGCTATCTGACTGCGCCATGAGGGAATCTTGGTTAAGTCTGAATATTTATTTACAAGAAATAAGTATATAAAATAACAGTACGAGTATATGCTATATCAAAAAGAAGATACATCTAACATGGCAGTTAGATTAGTAAGCCGAAGAAAACAATATATGATGTAGCATGAAAGTATAATGAAAATGAATTCGTAATCTTAGACATGTACGAAGTCAAACGAACAACTGAGCTGATCTACTTCAGTCCCAATTACATTAGGTACTAGCGCAGTATGGGGCGGCAGTCTCCTTATATACTCCCCCTCTACGAAAACTTGCAACAAAACGCGGGAATGAGTTTTCCCGCGTAAACTTATCTCGGATCCTCCTAACACTTTTTTATGAGCTTATTCGAATGATATCTACACTTTAAAATTGAAGCTAGTATTTCTTCACAAATACTTTACATTATTTTTAATGACGAATACGAAATACCTACAATATATGATCAACATATAATCGCATTTATTACTATAATATATATATATATTTTTTTAACTTCACGCTGTATCCCGCATATAGCAGGGTAGGCAGAGGGAACCTGAGAACCTAGTGTTAAGACACTCCGTTCTCTTACAACAATTCCTATCCCCATTTTCTTATTATATTTACTATAAATTTAATATTAAATATTATAAATATATATTTAAATATGATACAATATTGCTATATTTGTATGTATAATTGTTCATTCTGTGCGCAAAACGCCGACCCTTGCTGTAGTACGAAGGGCTTGCGCCCGAGGGAGCACACAAAGAGGATACCCCGAATTCAGTAATGAATCCCGCTAACCCATTGCCAACTTAGAGATTAGGGTCTCTGCCAAGTCAGGACGAATATATGTAATATTTTATCAGCATGCATTTATTCTTATATTTAAGAAATAACGCCTTTGAATTATATAGTAGTCTAGTTGATTCGCTCTTCGTTCTTGCTTATACATATGTTTGCCGATGTTCTATCGTGTTTAGTGACTTTTGACTCAAGTTTGTAAGATTTATAATATGCTGAGTGGTGGTGATGTGTGGTAGGCACGAGCATGGTCGCGAGTGCTGTTGCTTTGCATAAGTAATGACCACCGACGCTCGCCCCGCGCCGCGCGCCGCGCGCCGCACCCGCTAGGCCTATCGATTGCGGCGGCGCGAGGGCGGGCCGCATCGCAGTAATTGTCACACTGAGCGAAATTAAACTCCACCCTCGCAATATCGACCTTAATACTCTCCAATAAAACATATTTTGTGCAAAATCCAATCTCCGATTGAATACCAAATGTGTTATAGTCCGCTCTAAGTTTGGAGGCTGCTCGTAATAGAGCCTTCGAAGAGTCTATGACAGAGCTTAATTAGACAGGCGCGATAGCAACAAATGGATTTTACTTGTTCCATGTTTTGGAAATAAAGCTGGAGTGGATGCAAAAGTAACATTTAAAATTAGCGGTAGGTACGAGGATAAGGACATAGTCCTGCTAAAAACTGTATTTATAGAACACCTGACTGCGGAAATACCATTTTTTAGTGTGTGTGAGAGTTCATACACTATTGAATTTTTACTAGTCATAAAACAACGAAGTAACTATACCGTAAAAGATCTAAAAAAAATCCTGCGAATAACTTACAAGATTTTATTGTTAAATTAAATTGGAATATCAAAATAATAAAATAATTAATCTTAAATATACGTTATTTAGTGTCTTTTTCGTACACAAACCGCTGGAACTGTCCATTTCGTGTTTTAGAAATCAATTCCGTATCGCTTATGTTCATAGTTTGGCGCGACGGCATGCACGTCGCATCGCATGTATTAATAGCAGTCGTCTAATCGCGCTCTGTTTTTTAGCGCACCAGCAGCGACGAAAGTATGGTGAAAGTGGCGCGTTGACGTCACCCACACACGCGCAGCACATGCGTGCCATACGCTGCGGCCGCTCGGCGACGTGACAGCTGCGCCCGCGCCGCTCCCCGGCCCGAAGTACTCTTGCTTCACGCCGTCGACCGTGGCCGGTTGCGACACCACCCGCCACCGCATGAGAAATACGCCGACCGACCGGCTCGATACTCCGCGGCCTCTCGAGACACGTTCTCTTACCCAACACTAAAATACTTTTATGCAAGTCCCACTTCACTCTACCAATAACGTGACAACGTTCCGACTGGACGATAAATTATTACGAATGCGAGAGTCATATGGATTATGGGCGTTCACCATTTCCACTAATTAATTTTTATAGGGGCACCTTGTTAATACATGCGGGCGGTTAACTCCTCCCTTCATCCGCTAAAGTCTTTTCTGTTTCCATTTAAACGATAGATATAAAAACAAGCTTTGCATTTCCAAATGCAGCGTAAACGTCACTGCAGTGTTGCGGTCTTCTGCAATGGCTAAGCGGTTGAGAAATTTGCACGCCGCACATTTTGTGACATAACAACGTATAAGTAAGTATATAAAATACTAAAAAAAATAAGCATTTTAATCATATTAAGAATATACTAGAAACTTTAGAATTATAAATTATACGGACTTAAATATATAAATAACCTCATATTTGATCAAGGAGGAATAACAACAAACTAAGAAATGTAATTGAAGTGCCGTTTGTTTACTACTATAGTCGATAAAGGTAAAGATGAGATGTAGATTTATTCAACAATAGCGATGCTTGACAGCTCTAGTATAGGCTCGTAAGTCGTAAGGCAATGTGCTGAAGTACGAAAATCGGTCGTAGCTCAGGCCACAACGCACCGCCTGCGGCTATCAATTAATTATATAAAGTGTGAGATGAAAAGGAAAACACTCGGCGATCAGCTGATCTGATGCGTGCATTGGAAGCGATCGCATCAACACGTAGCAATCCCGCATCTCAGAACCCGTTTGAGGTCCCGTTACACAAATTCACATCTGTATGAGTATTCGTTATCGTCGTACTATTTTCAAAGCAACAAATATTATTATAAATAAATGTTTATTTACTTACGAACTAGCAATTATAGTTAGACGTGTACGGCTTTAACCTTTTTAGATAAAAAAGCTTAATCATTTTTTCATTGCAAAAACCTGCGAGCAGTGACGTCACGGACTGGATGGGAGGACTAAAAAAGATTAGAGTAGGAGGGGGAGAAATCGTTTGCGGGGGCGTACTGACTACAAGCAGTTGCTACTATCGCAAGTCATTTTTAACTCACGTCTAAACGTACTTTACTATTTGAATTGTAATTTTAGCACAGAAAAATTACATGGTTATAGCTAATCAATATTATAATTAAGTATACGTGAGATAGATTTTTATACGTATATATTAAATTAATAATATCCGATTTAGTAATTGATATTTGCTAAAGTCAGCCGAAAACGACTTTAATTCGAGAATACGAGAGAAAAGACAAGTAGTACTAAGTTCGCAATGGTATGAGGAGGGAGAGACGCCCCAACACAGAAATGTGTCGAAACCCACACGCGCTACATTACTGTAATTATCAAATTATAAACATAAATGTCTACATTCTCTGGTATTAAATAACATTGACCATAACAAATAAATATGACTTGATTCAACGCTTAAAGGATTAGGTTAGGTTAGGTATACATTTGTTATTTAAAAAAATATATTTATATTCAAGCAATATATAATATAGCTCATTTTCAAATACAAGTTATTCATAAAAGATGTTTTATTTACGAATTAACAACATATAAAGCACCTAAATTCTTTCGATTCAGTGTCATATGACAAAAAGGACACTACTAATATACATTGTCAACAGTCATTCAAAATTAACGATACTAATGGATGTGATACTAAATAATGAGTAAAGTCGAAGCCCTTTGCGGCTGATTACGGCAGTGCTACGAAATAAGAATGAATTTTTAATGAACCCCCACCCGCCGGGTGATGTACCCCTGTCTTCTGAAGGCTGCGCACTTAGAAGATTAGTCCCTGGAGCCTTCTAGTCGAATGACTAACAACAATCCTATAAGAGGTCAAAGGCGCTCTTTTACGATATTAACTTTACCAATCTTTGGAAATTACTCAATCGCTGAGTGTACCTGACTTATCAAAACAACATAGCTCTAAACAATAACATAAACGTCATTAACCTCAAGTTACGACCTCTAAAGAAATTTGTAACACTAGTAAACTAAGGAACAAAGTGATAACTGAATAGAAATATAACAAGATTAAGCTTTATTACATTACTGTATTGAGTAATAATAAAAGCGATTGTACACCAAGTATAATACTGAGAAGCGGAACGGAAGGTAATACAAATACGAAAAAAGCCAAAGGCAATAAAAGATAAGGCGACGACCCCGCAGTGCAATACTATGTAAATATGCTTTACAGTGTAAACAAAAAGAATATGGATGTGTTACGCGGCGCTACGTCAGCGGCGCGCGGCACGTCACGGGCGCGACGTCACGGGCGGAAGTCCGCACTAGATATATTTACAGTAGCCGTGCACGGGTTCAATGTCGAGCTATCTATCGGCCATCAATCAGCAGTCAGCGCCGATAGTCGCGGCCCGCGGGACACCCGCCGCGGTCGCTCCGTCTCTCCTTCACACCCACCGGCCGCACTTCCACCGCCTCGGTGCCGCTCGACGGCCCACGCGATACAAATAGCTCCCGATCATACCTACACTTACACGCTCTGTACGCGTACACTGTACACACTGTACACAGTACATGCTCCATCGATACTACTTTAATTACAGTTAAATTACGTCGACGTCACCGACGCAACGCTTATACTCGTATGCACTCATTGAATCGATTAGCATTATATTAGATACTAGATAGCAGCAGTCAGTGTGCAGGCATCGTAGGGCACACCGTGCGTGACTTACGATGTACTCGTGGAGACGATGCGGTGCGGGTGGACGCGTCCGGCTTCGGGAGCAAGGCCGGCGATGTTTACAAACTTCCGTCACGACCCGCGAGCACTTGTCACTCGGGAACGCGTTCCTCGACCGACACACGGCTACGCAAATAATGGCGAGCCCTCACCATTGACCCACTTTGCGTCGACTACTCGCCCGTCTAGACTCGAGATACGATCGTTGATAGACTGATTGCTCACATGTTGTAATCATTTTACTATTAGCATACCGAGTGTCTCCTTGCCATTCGATATTGTCGCATCGAAGTACTTGGTAACAAAGGTTGTTCACCTTCTCCCGAGAAATCTTTGTAACAATGTGACTTTTTCAACAATTCTAATCCGTTAGCTGTCAAGTGCGCCCACTCATTGCCACATTCCAGCTGATGTTAAAACTGAACCGCTGTAATATATATGTACCTATTAAAGAATAGTAACCTTACAAGTGCAATGATATACCTACCATTAAACGAGATCGAGTTATTTTCCTTAATATAAAGCTATATTTCTTGTTAAGAACAGAACGAACATTAGATTTATTAAAATTAGCTTTTGTACTAGCATAAGGTAAGTGATGAGCTTAAGAATGAATGGTATTCTTGAACATGCACCCTTATATTCGGCGTGCCCTGTACAGGGAGGTGAGGGGTGAATGCATTGGGGCGGCCCCCTGCGGGTGCAGTAGGCGCGTAGTGACTGCAATAACGGAGCAGTGAAAGTGTCGCGGCCCGCTTCAACCGTCAATGAGTGAAGACGTACTCCCTTCACCCCTCCGTCTTCTCAAACTTGTAGTTAATAGTAAGTTATTCGACTAGTTAGCACGTATGTATGTGCGCTTCCGAGCGAGAGAACTTTTACTCGCTATTGTAACAATTTATTTTACATGGAAAACTCGAAGAACGTGTAGCTCACTTTATTCTAAGAATACATAAAATAGACTAGTCCTCTTGGAGCACAGATAACGAGAGCAAGTGTCCACATATAGGTAGCACTGGGCGAGCGGATCGAGTATGTAAAGTGCAAGTGAGCGCTTATCAACTGACGGGCGACGGCGCTTGCCTATCAACAAACAAACGTACGGAACGAGCACGTCATTATCTCAAGTCATGAATGAAACGGAACGTAAATTGAAATGTATCGCGTGCCATAATCCGCGTGCATTAATCTCACTCAAACACCGATCGTTGCGTAACACTGAACACAGCAAACGGCTCAAGTTCATTGATCCACTTAATGTCCGCACTAAATGTGTCGTTGTTGTCGAATGTCAAAACAATGTTACATAATTAAACACGTTTACATGGCATCTGCGCACGTGCGATGGACACGGTAGGCACGGTAGGCACTGTAGGCACTGTAGGCACCTACCCACTTCCGACTGATCACCATCTATCGAGCAGCGAGCAACGATACGTCACCATGTTTATTTATGAGCTTATGATTATAAAATGACGTTTTAGTCCATTCCGTGCTCCGTTGACCGATTTTGCCGTATAATAATAACATTCATTCATTCATAAGTGATTTATACTAACTACCTACGAAATAGATTTGCTTAGTGGTATTTATTAATAAACTATTATCTGCGCATAATTATACCTAAACAAGATTTTACGCTACTTGCCGTCCCGTCTGTAGTAAAACATGAAATCACAACAATGTTTTGTTTACATTTGTTTGCATTGTCTAATGACCGGTTAAATGAAAGTTTAATCTCTTTATTCTTCTTGACGTACGAGAGTTAGTATATAAGTCAAATGTCATGCATGAAGCATGCTTGAGGGTTTTAACTATAACAACGTAACAAGCTGTTTTGCAATATAGAAACAGAAAGACAGTTTATGTTATATAGTTACGAAAATATTAAGAAACAATCCGTTACTTATTATTATTATTTTTTTTTTTTATGGATACCGGATGGCAAACGAGCAGAAGGACCGCCTGATGGTAAGTGGTTACCTTCGCCCATGAACATCTACAACACAAGAGATGTACTAGATGCGTTGCCAACCTAGAGGATACAGATGGAAAGGGAGGACAATGTAGTAGTCCGCTATCGGAACCACCACATTTTGGGGAAAGGATGGGTGGGAAAAGGGAAAACCTGGCTTACATGCCATCGAACCGGAACACATCATAAGATATTTGGCGGTTCGTCTTTGACATGATAGTGGTCGCGAGCCAGACGGAGGACGAACCTCCTACCACCAAACAAAATTATTATTAGCTATTTTTCGAAAACTGTGTTATGGTAGTATTGCACTATTCACAACTGAAACTCTTTATGAAACAACTTTGCAAGATATAACTTGAAAGATTTATTATAGTTGTTAAACTTTCACCCCGACCTGAACTTGACCTTCAAAATAAGAAAATGGCAATAAAAAACATCAGTCTTGCGATGACGTGAATTTACATAAATTATCGGCGGCGGCGCGTCTGGGCGCGTGTTTACTGCACTGTTTACATAGGCGCACCGGAGTTCAACGACTCATATATTGTTTTATGGACATGTAATTGGGTCGCCGGAATCTGGGCCTTTGCAAATAAATAGAGCGTACCTGCGAATGTCAAAGCGTGCGGCCCGTTTTAGTATCAGTATGCGTACGTACCTACACAAATTACACAAAGGCTTTTTATATCTGCTTCTTGGGTTTAGGATTAGAAGTGTATCAAGCCTCACATGACTTGTCATTTCTTAATTGAGAAAATAAAGTATTTCTCGATTTACTCAACAAAGGATTACAATTGAGTGGGCCAGGTAACGGCGCCAAGTGTAGCAACTGTACTGACACTACCTTCTAACGGTCATATCAAAAAAGAAACAAATCAATGTCAGCAAGGTAATATATGATATTATAACAAAATTGTAATCGCTCGCCTTCATTCAATACACCTGACATCGGTTAAGCCTCATTTTTTCTAAACAGGTGTTAGCGTTCGCCCATTCATGTGGTAGTGTCGATGCCCTATATTATTGTAATGTCTTTCAAGTTCATTGAGTCACACAATAGGCTTATAATTGGTCGTAAACGTTTATGTCAAAACATGTCGGCACGATTCATAATGTTTTACATAATGCGCCTCGTTTGCATAAGCGATTATTATGCGTGTCTTCGCCGATGACGTAGGATGCGTTACGGCAAATTCATTCATTTGTTTATATGTTTACTTGTTCCACGTGCTTGATTGTTAACGCGATGTGGTGTAGTAATAAAATCGGTGACGGATCGAGATGAGCATCAGTGCCGCGAAATATGTTGCGGATTGAACACTTGTTACGCTTTGTATTCATAAGACGTCATGAAGTTGTTTCCTACTTATTATTCTTTAACTCCAGTATTACGATATATAGTATTTAGTACAGTACAAAATTGAATCAGTGAGTGCAAAAACAACGTGAGTCACAAAAAATGCAAAAATTCGTAATCGATTTAAACTAACTAGCTTAGAAAGGCAAGATGCGTGTTGATTTCTCTCTCCTGTAAAATTTGAAAATCCGAACTTACGTTGTTTCTGCACTCACCGATTCTATTATTTGTACAATTTTTACAGGATTTTGTGTTTCACTTAGTGGGTGTCAGATCGAAGTGTAGGACGTGTTTCTTATATATTTAGAATAGTGTATTAAAATAGAAAAATTGTATGTAACAGCTATTAGGTGCAAAAGTACAGTAATTAATTTATATTTGCTTTATATAAATATTTATATAATTAATTATTTTAGGTTGGTGGTAGGAGGTTCGTCCTCCGACTGGCTCGCGACCACTATCATGTCAAAGACGAACCGC
>JAKGSA010000499.1:117968-132440 GCA_033558755.1 Philaethria dido
TATATATATATATATATATATATATATATATATATATCACTTTATATGAAACGGATGTCAAACCATGGTAGTGTGTGTAACATCTATTTTGATAATTTAATATACTTTAAATGCATTATTTTTAAAAAATGTTAGCATTCTGCACTCCTTTTCTATATATACTATAAGTGTGCCAAATTTCATGCTCCTTCGTCCGCGTAATTTTTGTAAAAAGGGATCCAAAGTTTTTTCTTTACATATTTATATATATAGAGTTTAAGTTTAAATGACAATATACTCAGTAAAATCACTGGGTATTATAAATTTACTAACCTACAACCTGAATTTGATTTCTCAAGATATTTACAATAATAAAACAGTATACTTATATTTGATATATCCCAACAACTATTTCAATATAAAACTTTATATACAAAAAGATTTTTACACAATGCGAAACTAATGCACAGGTTTCCAGCTACCTTTTTATGTAAGTATTCACAGTCCGGGCCTTATCACACAGCCACAGTCGCAAACAATTATAACCTTCAAATGCATTACATAAATATACCATTTCGTAGAATCAGTACTAAATACAAGTCCTTTGATGATTATGCTAAAGCGACTTCTACTTTGTGTTTTAGTCATAAAAATTAAGTTAGAGTTCACTTATTTTAAGTTCTCATATATCCTGGTTCTGGCGGGATATGTAGAGAGGGCGTAGTGATAAATCTCTCTGTAAACATTAGATATTTGGATTGGTACGCGATAATGCTTTTTTCTTATGAAATAGTAGATATTTCTTTCGATGAGGCAAAGGGAACCTGAAAACCTAGTGTTAAGACACTCCGTTCCCCACTTTCCGCCGAATTGAGACATTGCGTGCTGACTGGCGAAACTCAACGCCGTGCTTTGCCTTTTTACTAAACCCAGGAAATGAAAATACTAAATTTTTACATTAATATGGATGGTGATTGTAAATAAAATTTGTGTTATTTTTTTTTATTTATTTCTATACCTAAATTAAAGTTACTCATATTTAAAAATAATGTTCTCTTACATAATATATGTTTATAAATAATTTATGACCTAAAAAATATTTTATATTTTCCTTAAAATATAAACCTTTATTTCTCGAGCATCAGAAGTTCTGCTAGAAACGTAGTTCATTATGATTTTTTCAAAATAACTCTTATGATAAGAGTGGTAGAGTTCATATTTGCCACGTCACGTATCCACGTGCGTGCTAGCCTATACAAAGAAACGCGTTGCGCTACGTAGAGACAACTAGTAATTATGGTCAGATAGATGACGTAAATGTTCGTCATTTAAACATTTTCCCTAGTAACCTACTTATAAATAATTATATATTAATAAATGAAGGAACATCATTGGAGGAGTATATAATTTGGCAAAGTTAAACTTTATATAGAGAACAAATGCAGAATATTTTTAATGACAAAGCTAATAATTAAATATGCAATAGCAATATTAAATAAAATAAAAGATTTTTTGTTGTGCACAATAGGGAAATCAGAAAGAATATAGTACCAAATACCTCCATTCTTCACTTTTCGTCCGATTTCGAAATATACATAAATATACGTGTTAAGTGGCGGAACTCAACGCTGTACTTTATCTTACCAAAGCGGAAAAAGGAAAATATTTTAAATGCTCGCTCGATTGGAAATCAAACCCACAGCTAATTGCGTTTGCAGTCAGATGGTGTCCCACTGCGCCATTGTGGCGTCTATACTAGTATACGAAAGCCTCTATATTCTGTGCGATGGTCTACCAGTATATAAATATTTTAAGTCAAATTATTATTTTAAATATACGTACATAGTACTGCCTAATTTTATGCTTACATAAAAACATTTTAAACTAAATTTAAATCTACAATAAATGCTTCCTACAATTTAGAAAGTACTCGGTCTGTTAACAAGGCAAAGCGCGGCGTTGAGTTTCGCCACTCAGCACGCAATGCCAACTCAATTCGACGGAAAGTGGGGAACGGGAATTTTAAGAGAACATAGTGTCTTAACACTAGGTTCTCACGTTCCCTCTGCCTACCCCGCTATGTGCGGGATACAACGTGAAAGTGACAAAAAATTTAGAAAGAAGTTATATGAAAATACAAGGTCATATGGCGCAGTTGTACATGAGACATAGGATGGTCAGTACACCAAATCTATGCGGTATAAGGTTTCGCCACTTAACACACAATGTTACGAAGCAGCCGGAAACATACAAAGTACTGGTACCCATGTCGTAACTAAATAATTCTCAGATGAAAAAATCAGCTTCAAAGTTTATTATTACTCTAAAAATACCATAATCAAAATTATTTATGGAAATCAATTTATTTTTTTTAACTAAACACATATTATTTAAAGGACGAAAAGGTTTGTTTAACGTTGAGATGAAGCGGTATAACTTCTGCAATAATGTTAGGTATATATAGCTATTTACTTTTGCAATGAGAATAGTGATTTATCATTAGAACAGATAAAAATCCAATAATTTTATAATCAATTGCTAAGTTCAGTTATTAAGGAAAATCTTTCACTGGCAAACTTTCAAAGTAATTAGGGCTTATAAATATTAGTTAAAAGACATTCTTGTTACATAATTGTAATAAATACTCATAGAGAATCACTCTAAGCTCACAACTCACTTGTAGTTCAGTATATTTGTTGATAGGAAGATTACACTCATCACGCCATGCCTCAATTCGGCGGAAAGTGGTTAACGGAGTGTCTTAACACTAGGTTCTCAGGTTCCCTCTGCCTACCCTGCTATATATGGGATACAGCGCGAAGTTAAGAAAAAAATTAACTGTAATTTTTCATAATAAAAGAATAATAATATCAATTCGAAAGGCTATAAGGTTATTATATATAAATACCTTACCTTACCTTTATTTATATAATAACTAGCTTTCCGCCCGCGGCTTCGCCCGCGTGAAATTCGGTTATATCGCGCGATATGATAAGGAGTATCCTATAGTCTTTCCCAAGGTCTAGACTATTTATCAAAATTGGTTAAGTGGTTTATGTGTCAAAGTTGTAAACAGTTAAACAATCATACATGATTTTATGTTTGACAATAAGGAACTTCCATACAAACTTTCATCCCCTATTTCAACCCCCTCTATCATTTTTTTCGCGATAAAAAGTATCCTATGTCCTTTCCCAAGTTCAGTTCTATCTTTATACCGAATTTCATCAAAATCGGTTCAGTGGATTAGGCGTGAAAGCGTAACAGACAGACAGACAGACAGACAGACAGAGTTACTTTCGAATTTATAATATTAGTAAGGATTTATATTTTTAATTCTTGATTTGTGTGTATGTTATTTTATGTGATTATTTAATCACATCAGGTGTTCGTGATAAATACTTATAATTTATATTAGGTATAAGGTCCCTTTAAAGACCAGAGAAGAGTGATTGATGCCTTATTATCTATAAGAAAAAATCACATCTAATTTTCACTAGCATGAGGCCATCGTGGCGAAGTTAGATCCGCGATACTATACTATTGTTGCAGGTCCTCACATGAGGAATTATTATAATAAAAAAAATTTATTTTCTCGCTCGGTGTTTCAAAACACGGTGATGGGTTCCAACACCCAATACGCACTCTCGAATTCAGGCGGTAAATGAAAAGCCTTAAAACTAGGTTCTCCCTACGCATCTTGCTATGAGATAAAATCGTTACTATAACTACTTAAACTGTATTTAAGTCCTAAAGTCACCTTAAACCTTACTTCAAAACCTTACTTTCTAAGATAGTACACAGTGTACAACATTTAACACTTAATTTTTGCTGACTCTACATACAAATAAAAATATTATCAATGCTTTTGTTCCCAGATTTACAAGGCTTTTGATACTTACTCTCTTTCTTACCACCTTCATGCGTAGTGTTCTCTACGAGCAGCTTTCATGTACTCAAAAACTTCAATAGACACATGGGTTTCATATTAAGTTTTAAATTGTTTCATATTTTTAATATCTGCTTATTTTCATGTTTTAGTATGACATAATTGTGAGTATCTCGGCAGTAGTTTTAATGTAGTACCTTTACTATAGACGAAGAAAATGTAGATTAAAAGTCACTCTCCCAAAAGCAGACCTGGAGATATTAGGAGACTCGTTGACGCGGAAAATACGCGTAGCCTTACTCACTTTATACAAAAGTGTATGTCAAAAGCAAAGTAGGGTATGAGATACTCATTTTATTAATTAAATGAGAAATACATTGTGCTCTAAAAATAATATTGGCTGTCTTTCCAACGTTTATCATTCATTATCATGTTATGGAACCAATGATGAATTTAACAGTAATAAAATATTCGAAATCCTTCCTAGAGACCACGAATATCGACAAATCAAAATAATTCGCGTAATAGGTACAAAAAAAATCTTTATAGTTAGGTCTAATTATAAGAGGAATGTCTTTAAATGGCGAATAGTGGATAAGTAGTAAAGTGCGTTATCACTATCCTATCTCTATATAAAGAAAATAAATACAATATTATTATATATTCATTACGAAGAGGCAATAGTGACACAAGCTTTAAACTTTTGAATTTTCCTACTTTGTGTAATAATTTATAACTATCTAATTAATTATAGTTACTGAAAATAAATATAAAGAAGTTAAACAGCAAGATAAAATACCGCTAAACACCGCCAGTGGCTCTTTGAGGACCGTCTATCTAGAAGCAAACAAAAGTGCAAACTGCAAACCGTTCTAGATTAAATTCAATTTACGCCATACTTTTGTTTGAAAAAAACTTTTAGTATATGGCAATGTTTATTAATAGAATATTTATCGTATATATATATGCCATTTATGTATTCACTTTCGCCTGCAGTTTCATACGGGTATTTTTACGTTTGATCGCAACCAGCGCAAATAATCCTTGCTTAGTGTAAGTCCACATCGTTGGAGCGATCGTGCGTGGTTTTGATTTGCTTGACTATTCTAAGTAAAATTAATTTTATATTGACATATGTGAAAAAATCATTACCAGTGTAGTTTTTAAATGAACAAACTATTTTGGATTGAAATATGATACAATTTAAACAGTAAAACTACTTTCTATATGGATGATGTCAATTATAATAACTCGATGAATAAAATGCGGTATATATTAAAATATCGAATGCTATTTAACTATTAGGTCCCCAACGTAAATTAGCATTGAGCATTCATCATTTTTGATCAAATTGTTACATTATTAATGTTAAATTCATTATAAAAAGTATAAATATATGCATATATTTATAGACAAAAAGGGCATCTTTTGTTTTTTAATAATTTAAAAAAAAAACAACAAATAAAAAATAAATTTCAGTCAGTGTTATGTAAAAATTCTCATTAAAGATATCTAATGATTTATGAAAAAAATAAATACAGATCAACATTTAGTTTGTCACCTCTTACCGCAGGGTAAAATTTGACAGACATATTATAAAGGATAGGTATAACATTTTTATAGAAAATATGAAAATCTATATTTTTAGTTAATTAAGGCTATACTGGCGCAGAAGGATAGGTCTGACTGTAAAGGCTATGTTTGTAGGATCGATTCTCACTCGAGAAAATGACTATCTTTAAAATTATTTTCCATTCCTCGCTCTGTTAAGATATTGAGTTCCGCAACTTAACACGCAATGTGTCGAATTCGGATGGAAAGTAGAGAACGGAAGGTCTTGACACTAATTTCTAAAGCCGCTGCCGCCTAGTTTCTAACGACACGGTTATTTAAAAATACAAAACAGACAAATGGGTAGAATCACAGTTCTCTTTGCACTTAATTCAGATCTATCATCAATTGAAAATATAAGGTAATAAGAAAATCTATACTTGCATTGAATTTCAAAAGCCCATATACTTTTTGAGCAAAATATGTGAAAAGAAGAAACACCTTAGCATTCCATGGATTCACAGCGCCAGGTCCATCACGTTGCAGAAAGAGTAGATAAAGCTTGATGAGTCCCTTTAAAATACGTGTTAGCACTCCGCTATTCAACCCTCTCTCTCTACTTTACTAAATTTGATAAGGTGCTACTATCAATATGTTATGCTACAGTTAAGTAAAGAAAAAGAAAGTTAATACATTTTCTAAATCATATTTTAATTAGATACCTATATGCATACCCGCCTTTAGTATGTTCAAAATATGTATTTTTTACATAACTAGATATATCCCAAGACTTTGTTTGTGCGATTCTAAAATTCCATTTTATTCCGTTTTATTATGAATTTTGAGAAATATGTATACTTAGATAAAAAAATATTTTGCTACTTCATTCACTTAATTATCTATTTAATCGTTTTTAGTTACTCTTTCTGCCATTGATGGATAATAGAATTGTTTAATGAAAATAACTTAATAATCCATCAGTTGGACAACCAGACACAAAACGCGAATACATTTTAAAGGGGTCTCTTAAACCTACACTTGGGTCGTAAGTCCCAGGCATTCGCCAAGCTCTTGTCTCTGCAACCCTATGAGCCCGGCTTGGTGAACGCATGGATTACTAAGCAGTTTCTTCTCTACTTATTTACTAATATCAATAACGTTCCTTTATATGAACTTTTGTGTATTAAATTTATATAAAATATTACGTATATAAGAACTTATTTGAAATCTTAACCATTAAAAAAATCTTTATTTGTAGACTTGTACAACAATATATAAAAACGTAAACAGAAAAATGACAAGCCAATAAATCTAGAAATTTGCAAATTTGAAAAAAAAATAACTGAATCTAATTTTTTTATTATATTAAACAAATTGTATACAAGATTTAAAAAATATATTTCACTTTCTAACAAAGTAACACTTTAGACTCTCAACATGCATTGATTCAAATTCGAACAAAAAGCATAGTGCCTTGACACTACGTTCTCTTTGGCGACCCTGCTATGCGAGACATTACGTACGGCGTATCAAAAATACTGTTTTAAAAATTTTTTTAGAGTTCATAGCGATCGTAGTTGACTTCATTGCACTAAACTTAGGTACCTGATAATTTTCAATAGATATTGGTTCAATTTCTACCAAGGGAAATTTAGATATATTTATTTCAAAATATATTTATTTCCCTGGTATTGGCTGTTGATATGTATGGTGGTATGGTATGATTGGTTATCACGGTGTTGGATTCCGTTACTTACAGAATAGGAATACTACCAGCCTATCTTTCCGCATGTTTTTCGTCTTCATTGAATAAGTTAACTAATAGTTTTTTCTAGCTTCATGCTTTATCCCTAGCAGGGTAGTTAGAGAGAATGGAGCGCCAAGTGCTACGATCCCAGCATACTTCGTTCGCTTCGTCCATAGTCATCAAACTCTTCATACATGCCCTCCGGGATTCCTCGTGCATTTTACCAGACTTTCCTCGAGTATCATTGATAATGTGATCTCGAAGGTTTATGTACGTATTTAATTAATTATGAATTTTACTTGAATCGTTATGTCCTGTTGCCATTTTAAAATAATATGCCATAAATATAACACGCTGATAGACAATACTCATTTCGTTAGTGACATATTGTGTTTAAAAAAATCGAATATTATCTGCTATTAGCTGGTAAAGCCCAGACTACGATAAGGAATGATTGTAATTATAAAATAATAATAATAAAAAAATATTCTTACTGTTTTTTTTGAAACCTAAATGAACAAATGACAAATCACTCAATTTTACTATTTAATTTTCTTTAAGACACTATTTCTTTGAAACTCGTTTGAGGCCGTGATAAACAATTCCTCTAATTTGTGTCAAGAAGTATCGCGTACTATAGAATATATTTGTTGCGTGTTTTTTCTTAACTTCACGCTACGAGAAGCTAGTGTTAAGACACTCCGATAACCAATTTTCGCCGAATTGAGGCATTGCGTGCTGAACGAACTCAACGCCGCGAGTGGCGGAACTCAACGCCGTGAGTGGCAAAACTCAACGCCGCGTTTTACCTCGTTACCAAACTCAGGAAATGAAAATACTAAACTTTTACATTTCCTGGAGTGGTTTCGTTGCTTCTTCCACTATATCGCCGGTTTCGGTTATTAACGTATTGCATTAGAACGAGGAAAATATTTTTATTTAATATGTCGCTTTCATATCAAAGCGGGATTCCCTGTCCAGATTGAACTTACTATCTGAACAATATAAGTTCCCTATGTTGATACTGAGTCATTGTATACGTCATCGCTCTACACATATGCAAGTTAAGCTTGTATGTGTCTTTGCGGACTTACATTGAAAAATAAATAGTTATTTGTTTTTGTTTTATGGATAACGGATGGCAAACGAGCAGAAGGACCACCTGATGGTAAGTGGATACCTTCGCCCATGAACATCTACAACACCAGAGATGTTGTAGATGCGTTGCCAACCTAGAGGATACAGATGGAAGAGGAGGACAAATGTGTAGTATTCCGTTCCCCGGAACCACCACATTTTGGGAAAGTGGATGGTGGGAATGGGAAAACCTGGCTTACTTGCCATCGAATCTGGAACACATCAGCAAGATATTTGGCGGTTCGTCTTGACATGATAGTGGTCAGAGCCAGACGGAGGACGAACCTCCTACCACCAAACAAATTATTTAAAATGATTGATAACAATACTATAATAATTTCAGGAATAATGTATACCTAACGCATGAATGTTTCTTCAAATGGGTAATAATTACTTGTTAAGAGCTTCAAAAAGAGAGCACCTAGAACCTGGATTAAAAGATTGATGGGCTTCTGGGTAATTTGGTTTTGACTTCTGTGCAAATGACTAATATACAATACCTGGTTATTAGCTCCAAATCTAAAAATGCTATCTCATAGAACACATTAAAAACTAAATACATGAGCTAAGCTATATATATTCAACAGAAATTATCACTCGGGGAAAAATTACTGTCTTTAAAAATCTTTTGTAAATTCATGATTAGTTATATAAAAATAATGCACCAATTGTTTCGGCTAAACTTTTATAGATATGTCTATAATTAATATCTCATACGCATATATATTCACTACATACACACAAAACGGGAGTGATCAAACTTGTTATTGATATAATTTTAAATAATTTAAAATTTCTTATAATATTAAAGCAGTAATGTATTTAGAATACAATAATAACGCTTTCGGGAAAACATACAAAAGTAACCGTAGATGCTTGAAAAGCAACCTCATTTTGTTTTTAGGGCCTTGTTTTCGACAACTGAAGATAAAATGCTTAAAAGCTATACGCTGATAAAGCACCAGTACTGAGGCGGAGTTGAAGAAAAAATTTCAAACAACTTCAACGAGATGAGTAATAAATAATAAAATATTTTTACGAATACATTCGCGGATAGCTTATTATTTCAACGATCAACCTGGAAAATTGAAAAACAAAAGAAACAATACACTTTTGTTCAAAAAATGCAGGTTAATATATATACGATTTATAAGCTTTCGATTATTTTCAGAAATGGAAAATTTCCAAAGTATAGAAACAGATTATGTGATATAATGACTTGAATACACTTGACTTTCCCATTCTTTGCAGGTGATCACAGAGGACGCTGTGTACTCATCCTTCAGCTCTCATTACCGTAGAATTGACTACAATAGAAGTGGTAGCCTTAGATTTGGTGCGCCTCGTTAACCAATCTCATATTTTAACTTGGGATACTTCAAATAGATACACACACAAGTTAAAAAATTCCTATATAACATAATAATTTATTATTTGTGTGTTTTAATTAAGATTTTTTTTTTTTAAATCTTTGATTATATGTCATTTCTAAAGTATCTCATTCCGGTTCATTATGATTTCGCGACTTATGTTGACGTACGAACGCACAGTGACAACTGCAATATCTCGTCATGCAATTATGGTCCTTACTAGCAAGCGACACGGTTTATTCTCATAAATTCAAATATCTCGCTTGTATGAGGTGGTCGTACACTCCACGTTGGTTGGTATCGCTGTCGCAGCGCCGATGTTTTCCTCGCTCGTTTTTATCTCTATTACTGCTCTTTGACTTTGTCTGACGTACAAAATACAATATTTATACCTGATGAACCTTATTTTCAGAAACATATAGTTGATATTCGCTTGTCCTTAAAATTCCTTGAAATTCGGACTCATTAGACGAGTTTGGCATTTTGAGTTTAATAAGCAGGAGCAGTGACATCAGAGCAATCGAAGACCTATGATGATCTAATTTTTAATTGTTCATAGATTATACTTTTACGTAATATTTAATTTAATTATCCTATCCTAAAAATTACACTATCGTAAAAAATCTTGAAGATAAATTAGGGGCTCTATATTTAAACTTTTTTATATTGAACTGTACTAAATATAGTTCTTATACACAAAGAAATTATTTTCCTAAACCAAGAGACAACATAACAGCAAGTCCTTTATTAATATGAAAATAAAAGTCATATTTGGGTATTTGGTATCCAAAAATAATGTAATAGGTCGTTCAAGGCTGGCGTAGGCTTTATTTAGGTATTCGAAATGCGGGCGCGATGGCGTCGCGACGGCAGCGGGTGCGACCGCGCGAGGCCCGCTCGCTGACGCAACGCGACCTCTTTGTCCGGCCCCGGCACCGCCGTCGACCGCGCTCCGCTAATTGCGAATGTCAAATGTTATCGCTACCCTCCGCCACCGCCACCGCCACAGCACCCGCTCTCCGCTCACCGCTCTCCGCCACCTCGTCCGCACTCCGCTGCGCCGCTCTTCATAATAATAAAACCTGATATTTAAAACGGAACGTCCTTCTAACGCCGTGTAGTTGCGCCGACGCCAATCTACGATAATAATAAGCTGGGCTCCGTGCTCAGTTTAGCGTTAAAGCGCTTTAGAGTATAGTGTGGTTGGACGGTTGTTACGGCGCAGCGCTGCAGCGCGGCCGGGGCGGCTCCGTAGCGCTCACATAAGTACGGCCAGTTCTATGCGCGCCTGTATAGCTATTAAATGTATATAGAATATATAGTAGTAATCGCTCGACGCAGCGGTATTATGTCGGAAATATACCGGCCGCGCCGCGCCTCGAGCCGGTACACTGTTTTACTATTTAGTTTGTATGGGAAGTTTATTTTAGATTTTTTAAAGTAATAGAATGAGATAATGAAATGGTTTCACGGCTAAAATATTAAGTGTAGGGTTAGCTGTCCTTGAAAGTATATTGGGTGGTTGTTAAGCTTCAACTTTAAAAATAAATTATTTTTTAATATACCTTTACAAAACGATTTCAACCCGTTTATTTATCATATTTACAATTAAATCATAATAAAAATAGAAAATATTCATTATTTACGAAATTTAAAAACATGTTGTGATCTCTAATTTCAGACTTTATAAACTAAAAATTAGCTACTAGCAATATTATACATTAGTTATATCGCTTTAAAGTATAATTACAAATCTTTTAAAATAATGAATATAAAATATTTCTATATGACACACATTACTTAAAATTAAGCTTATACGAAATTAATTACCAACAATCGAATCTTTTGACTATATTTGAATACTTCAACTATATTTATATTAGTATAAACTATATCTATTTAGTTACTTAAAACTCTAAGTTGTATGAATATATACATTCACTAAATATGGATCCAAAAAGTTGGTACATATATATTTATTATGTCTAAAAATAATTAAAATCACACAAAACCTATGAATAATATGTTAATGTTATTCAGGTCTCACAATATTAACTTTGGTTGAAGCCAAAAAATAGAAAAAATAGGCAGTCACGGGACACCTAGCAGATGTGAAATATTCAAGTTGTTATGTCAGTTGTCAGGTAAAATTAATTAAAAAAATAAGAGAGAAAATATGAAGTAAAATAATAAATGAAGAGTAGAATTTCGTTAATCTAATAAAAAATTATATGCAATTTATACATAGAAGCCACGAAGAGAGACAAAGGAGCTCTTGACTGGCGTTGTGGAAGGGGAATAACGGCATCGAAACGCCATACCATATGCCGTGACGGCAAGCCAGCTGATTTTACTAACAAAGCACGCCAATGGATATAAAAGTATATTACATATATGTAGCTTTGATATAAAAGTGGTCAACCTCTATAAGTCACTTTTATTATTAAAATTTCAATTGTGTGTATTATTTTTTATATAGATTTTTTTAGACTTTCAAGGTTTATCCCACATAACAAGTGCCAAGACACTCCGATCTCCAATTTCTGCCGAATTTGAGATATTGCGTGTTGAAAATCAGAGCTCAACGCCGCGCTTTGTCTTTCCAAAGTGAAGAATTGAAAAATATTTAAATAGAATTGTGTACATTAATACCCACAATTTTTTTTTTACGTACTTGCTTACTTTACTTACGCTTTGTCCCCAGCGGGGTAGTCAGAGAGAACGGAGCGCCAAACGCATACCTCTTTCGCTTCGTCCACAGTCATTAACCTCTTCATGCATGCCCTTTCTGTACGTATTATTTTAATAAGGAAAATTTAAAATATTCAATGAACATTTATTATGAATAATAATCTTTTTAAATACAATTAATGTTATATAGATATCAAACATTTAAAAAAGCACAAATTACTTATAAGCAAAACGTAAATCCCTAAGAAAATGTTCGAAAAGTCGCTAACAAAAATATAGAGTATGAAATAATGTGGTAGAAATAGCGCGGCCTGCGGCGCGGCGCGTCCCTCTGTCAGCTATAGCGTGGCCTTATAGATGGTTGTTTGCGCTCACAGAGTGCGGTGAACAGCGCTCACCGGGCGCGCGCGCGTGTGCGTGTTCACGTGCACGGCGCGCCTGTGTGCGCGGTGTGCGCGTGTGCGGGTGCGTTCCGAAACCGCTCTCTATTCTATCTATGCGAAGGCGTCGTATCGCCACGTATAGCGGGCACGCTCGGGGCGAGGAATTTAGAGGCGGGGGTCGTATAGTTAATTGTTATGAAGTTGATTTCGCTCCTGAAATTCCGAAATAGGTATTTTGAAATAACGCCTCTTTTTCGAACGACCTCGGCGGTCGGCCGCCGCGCGGAATGGTCTCGTCTCGTGCCGATTCGGTGTTGATTGTTATTAATCTATCGGAGCGGACGAGGTGGTCGCTCCGAGATGCGAGACGCGCGCCCGCTTTGTTTACGCGCCGCCTCTGGAAAACTTTAGGTCCGTTTTCGTCTGTCGCTCTATTTGGAGCGCCGCCGTTATCAGGGCGGTGATAACGATGTAAATGGCACCGTGCGCGCTCTGCGCAGGGACCGATGTCGCGGCGGTGTCTCGAAACTACTCCACGGCCACATCCGCGAGGAGCCTCGGCTCGTGGTAGTGGTGATTTCGATTACGGCCGGCCGTGGTGGTTGTCTAGATTATCAGTTATTAACTAGCGCACTGTTCATTAATAGTCAACTCTATAAAACTAGAGATACATAGGAATTACTGCTTCCATACACACATTCCATAACTTTATGGCTTTTATAAGTATATAGTATCACTATATTCTGGTTTATTACTACATATTTATAAATGATATTAGGTAATTTAAACTTTAAAAGTCTTGTAGATTTCTAAGAAATAACTTTTAACATAGAGACATTTGGGAATGATTATAATATAGACCTTATGTTGAAATGCTTAAAAACTAAAGTAAAACGAATTACCAGAGGCGCAGCGAGAGAACAAGAAACTTTAAATATATTTTTTAGAGACAGGGAATAACTAAATGAGAGATTTACAAATTATAATCAATTATTATGTTTGGGATGAAATATTTTTTAAAATTTTTTACACTTAAATTCTTCATTTATTATAGCTACTTCTTATCGTATCTTTACTTCATACAACAATGTATGAAATATGAATAAGACATGTGAATCCAAAATTTGAAACAATTGAATTTTTGTTATATAAAATGCATATGAAATTAAATAAGTAGCATGAATTAAAACTTACTTATATAATTTCAAAAACTGGTATAGGAATTATTTTCTTAACTTAACAAATAATAATCTCCTTTCTTCTCTCATTATTCTTAAATTAAAAAAAAAAATTGCTATCGACTAAGAATACTGCTACGCATAAATACTTGATAACATTTACAATAACATTATTCAAAAGTATTTATTCTACAACAACAACTACAAAGAACTTAAACTCTACCTCTTCTTCTGAAGGTCGGTTAATACCTAGAAATACAGCAATGTGCCAGCAATATAACAATCGGTTTTTCTGTTTCGCGTCCATTGCGCGCAGTGCTCGAGCTCTGCCGAGTCATTGACATGCGACACGCGACTCCGAACTAAAAACTAAACGCGAATCAATTCAACACATTATAGCTCTTATGCGAACGCTATAATAACTATAATTGTATACACAGACTTATCTTTGAAACAAAGATTACCTTAAAAATGGTATCAGAATGACTAGGAGAAGTATTTTGCAGCAAAAATATCTTGTAGAGTTCGTAATTATCACTTCATTACT
>JAKGSA010000499.1:135436-171773 GCA_033558755.1 Philaethria dido
TACAAAAAAAATGTAGTCATTAGTGAAATATATAATATGTTCTTCATATTTTCCTTATTGATGGCTTAAATAATTAAAATACTCTTATAATGTTACCTCACATGTGCTATATTCACATATCATTTTAAGACGACGACGGAGAGAACGCCTGTCGTGGCGTAGAGGCACAAGTGTGCGACTGTAAACGCGACAGGTTGTGGGTTCGATCCCACTCCAGGAACAACAAATATGGGACGTCTCGCGTTCATCACTTTCTGCTCTATCTGTCTCGCATTCATCACACATAATGAGCTGGAAGCCAGATATTTAACAATAAAGGATACTATTGTTATACAAATATAAAACCTCTTCAATTATATTTGAAGTCATAACCATCGTTTCCACATACGACCTAACTGCACCATAATGGTGTCTGCTCGTGGGCAGTTTTTTTTAAATCAGCATCAACTATATAGGTATATAGTAAAAAAGTATGAAAAAATAACGGTGATATTACCAGGAAAAGGCTAAAAGTCACAGAGGGTTAAAGTTAG
This sequence comes from Philaethria dido, assembly GCA_033558755.1. Classification (NCBI taxonomy): domain Eukaryota; kingdom Metazoa; phylum Arthropoda; class Insecta; order Lepidoptera; family Nymphalidae; genus Philaethria; species Philaethria dido. The sequence goes on from JAKGSA010000499.1 coordinate 135,970, forward strand.
CTTTATGTATATTTTTTATATTTCATGTTAGAAAACTTATTTGTACTTTAAAAAAATATATCCCACATAAGTATTTGTTTCTTAAACTAATTTTTATTAATTATAATACATTTTTAGGGTTTTTTTTTGTTAAATCATTGAAAATGATAAAGTAGACAGATTATTTTAGCAGTTTCAGCTTTTAAATAATATAAAGAGAGGGTGTACATAGAGAACCTAGTGTCAGGACATTCAGTAATTTGTACTGAGTGTATGTGTATTCAGTTGTACTGAGTGGAAGTTAACGCCGCACGTGGTCTTACTAGAGTATAACATTATAGAACCGTCGTGGGTTCTGTTCTATCTTTCCTTGGGATTACAAGAGTGTTTTAATGTGCGAATTTTCTCTAAGAAAATTCGCACCGTTGCCGTTTTCGTGACACAATTATGCGACTGTAGATGCGACAGGTTGTGGGTTCGATTCCTACTCCAGGAAATGAAAATACAAAATAATATTTAGTATTTTTATTTCCACGTTCTGGTAACAAGGCACTTTCCCTCTGAGGGGATAGGGTTAGAATACAATTCCCCTCCGCCGCTAGGTAGTGTCCCGTAAGAGGCGGGTATCCCAGTAGCTAGGTAGTAGGAGGTTCGTCCTCCGTCTGGCTCGCGACCACTATCATGTCAAAGACGAACCGCCAAACATCTAATGATGTGTTCCGATTCGATGACATGTAAGCCAGGTTTTATTCCCACCCATCCTTTCCCCAGAATGTGGTGGTTCCGATAGCGAACTACTACATTGTCCTCCCCTTCCATCTGTATCCCTTAGGTCGGCAACGCGTTTACAACACCTCACCTCGGTGTTGTAGATGTCCATGGGCGAAGGTAACCACTTACTATCAGGTGGTCCTTCTGCTCGTTTGCCCTCCGTTATCCATAAAAAAATGGCAAAACGCTGCGTTGATTTCCACTCAGCACGCAATGCCTCAATTCGGCGGAAAGTGAGAAATGGAAATGTCAAAAAGAGAACGGAGTGTCTTAACACGTCTCTGGTTACGTTTGCTTACTCTGCTATGTGCGGCAAATAAAAAAAGAAAAAAAAAAAACAAATTTTAGCCCACAATTTTGTCTAACTTAGACTGGACTTAATGAATCTGTCACTAATTGTTATTATTTGTTCACCGTTTTCATCGATATTTTTATCTTTCATAGATTGGGCCCTAAAGTCATACCGTGTTTACCATATAGAGGAGACCCCTAGCTTGTGATATTTTATACATATGTATAAAATATCACAAGCTAGGGGTACACTATAAGGTAAGATTCTTTTTTTTTGTTTAGCAGGATAGGCAGAGACAACCTAGTGTAAAGACACTCCGTTCTCCGGTTTCCGCACGAATTAAAGACAGACACTGTGGCATACTTAATGCGATCTTCTTTTAACAAATCTTAATTCGATGGCAAATCTTAACGCGGTATACTTACCGGAACGGAGAAATGAAAAAAAAATATAACCTTACCTATGAGCGGGCATCGAATTCATAAGCATCGTCCCAATGTGTAAGGTTGTATTCAAATTTCAATATATTTTATTTGTAAACGCAAACTGTCTATCATGCTGAACAACTTTTGCTAAAATACATTTTACTTATTTCTAGTTTAGTTGGTCTATTATAGTTCTTTCTTATATTTTCCAGGCCTTTGAATTTTATACATCAGTTAAAAAGCTCATCAAGCTAAACAACTTTTGTTAAGGCGTCATTTTGTTATATGTTACAGTACAGCTTGTCTCTTAAAGATGACTCTTTCATCAGATTTTCCTAATCTTTCACTTTTAGGTTTTAACGGAAAATGCCCATCACACTGAACAAAGTTTATTAAGAAATCGTTTTAACATTTCTTATTGTTTATAATTGACCTATTATAATTAAACATCAAATGTTCCAATCTTCTAAGTCATAATCATCATCTTCCAAGTTATAAGTATCGAGCCTTGAAAGCTGTGCAATAAAATCATTCAAATCTGTCAAAACTAGTTCGGGAAATGTACATGACAAAATAAAGACAGTTTTCCAACTAAAATCTGAAACCATTGTCACATGATAAGAGGCCAACATGCAATGTCTGAAGAACCTTATCATATTTAAATAATTAATTAACGATTCTTTAGTATCCATCGTGGCGCAGTGGGACTTAGTTTGAGTATAAATGCGAAGATTATGCGTTCGATCCCCACTTCGGTAAGACAGAGTTCTATGTTGAGTTCCGCCACTTATCACGCAATGATTCAAATTTCGACATTGGAGAACGTAGTGCATTAACACTAGTTTCTCTCTATGCGTTAAAAGCGTGAAGTTATCAATAATTCATATAAGAATTTAATATAAGACTAAAACTATTGTAGTGTATCTAAAGAATTTCCCGTAAATAATGTAAATCTATAAGCAACTTTGAATTGTTTAATTAAGACACTTGCTTGTGTAGAATATAAGCTCCTTGACTTTTAACCATAACAAATTAATATATTTTTTTATATTAAAATTTAAAACAAACAGCTATGGTTACAACAGCTCCTGGTCTCATTCATTAAGTTTTGCTAGGTGAAAAAGTGTGTATTGATCATATTCGTACATATGTTAGCCGTAGTCTGATTATGACAAAGAACTGCTTTGCTGATTACAGTCCAATGTCGAACACTACCCCACAAATAACTTCATGTTTTAACCCGAAATATGTAATATAGTTTGAATCCTATGCTACCTGAATACCGCCTATACATATAATTAACTGAAATAACTGAATCATCAATTAATTTTTCGCTATTGTTTGTCTGTAGCTAACTCCATATACCTAACTAGATGGCGCTATCTGCTGACGACGCTATTTCTATATACCTCGTATTGATTATAGTAAAAGCTTCAAATTTTGTTAAATATATTACAGTGGAATATACAGTATTGTCTTTTTTTCAATGTATACATATGGGATATGTTTGATGAATTAAAACGAAAAACCAGTTTCATTATATTGGTGTGATATTTTCCAAGTATCGCCCAATTTTTACGGGATATGCAACTGCCACAAATAGAACCTGGCGACTCATTTTATTTACAATATTCCACACTTTTTAGAAATATTGTGTAATGGTTCACGGAATTGAACACTGCACTTTGTCTCATCAGCTCAAGACGGAGAAGATTTCAAACCTACAGGCACTGCGTTCAATCAGGTGCTTGCCAACTGTGCCATGATAACGTAGTCATGGCTATTACTCCTCTTTTTTCAATTATTATAAAAAAATCTTTTAAAATGTACCATTTGTAGATATTGTTAAAAAGTTTGTTATTTTCAGTTGGTTGTCAGTATTAAACATAATACTGATCTTCAGGGCATCTAAAAATTGAACATGAAACATTGAAAATATAATAAATACCGACTATATGTGTAAATATCGGTATCTTAATACATGAAAGAAAACTTTGGACCCCTTTTTCGAAAATTATGTGGACCGAGGAACGGATGAAACGTTAAACGTTATGGAAGAGTGCAGGAAGTCAATATATTATATAATAATGTGTTAGAAATACCTTAAATTAATAAAATACCTATTACACACTTAGTACCCTGTACTTTACATACACATTTGTATAGTGACATGAATGTTGCTAGGGGCAACGCGTATTTTGCGCGTTAACGGGGCGCGTTATTCATATATAATAATAGATTAAGAGATATATGTTTTATGACTTTCGAATATTTCCTGAAGTAGACATTTGATATATTATTGAAATCTATATGTTTAAATCCATTATTTATTATGCCTCCTCCATCTACTTAGGTATACTTAGCAATAAGTAAGAAAATTTAAATATAATTTCGGTCACTTTGGAACATAGCAAGAATTCACAATCACGGATCCACGATCTTCTACAAGTATAAATATAAATATTAATACCTCAGAACAGCGGTAATAATGAACCTACCTCTAGAAATATATATAAGAGTGAAATTTGTCTTTGTATTTCAAATTATTTTATTTATTCTTTGAATTGTAAGTGGATGTCCCCTGGGCTCAGGAACCGAATGACAATGTTTAACGTTTTAAGTAATGCGTAATAATCATACAATTCTAAAAATATTAAATAAACATGTAATTGAGTTTATCTTGTATAATTCAGATGAAGAATAATCCTTTTGTTTGTCAGCTTGGTAGATGTGAAATCTTCCTATAACCTATATAACATAATATTTGGTAAAAAAATGACAGTCAAGACAAAGCCCGTCGTGACACAGTGGGACAGAGTCTAACTGTAAAAGCGATTGGTTGTAAGTTCGACACCCATCCGGAGAAATGATCATATTTAAGTCATTTTTGTTTCTCTGCTCTGGTTAATCAAAGCGCGATATGGAGTTCCGCCACTCTACATGCAATGTATCGAATTAGGACGGGAAGCGGAGAACGGAGTGTCTTGACACTAGGTTTTCACAAATTCCCAGTTGTGCGAGAAATGTTTGCAGCGGAGAAAAACAACAAATCAATTCAATCAAAGAGAAACCAAGGTTATTATGGCGCAGTGGGACAGCGTCTGACTACTAACGCAAGTTCTTGTGGGTTCCATTTTCACTCTGGGACATGTTTATATCTAAATTTATTTTCATTTCCATCTCGGATAAAATAAAGCGATGTTGAATTAAGCCACTCAACGTGCAAATTCTCTAATGTAGAGAACGGATTGTTTCGACACTAGATTGTATCTGCCTACCCTTCTATGCCGTAAAAAAGACAAACCAAAAAATGATGTTCATCATACAGATAACTACCCCTTATGGAAATTGATACTGGGACCGCTGGTTATGAGCTTTCAACAGTAATCTCTCCATATACTCAAAAAAATGTTACTGTCATCGATTACAAGCAATAAGAATAATATTACATAAGTGTACTTATACACATCGCTTATTACACTGCCTTTGTCACCTGAGATTCCAACAGCAAGTGAGTTGACACATTCATTAATTGGGTTTTAGAACAAAGTCGGTCTATATTTATATTTTTCAAGGATTATGGATAATATAAAGTGGTTTGGGTTCGTCCAGAAGATGAGTGAGGAAAGAATGGTAAGAAAGATATATAAAGCAAAGGTGAGTGGTAAGAGAGGTTGAAGAAGATCTCGGTGTACCTTTGAGAACACAGTATCGATAATATTGGAGGAAGGTCACGTGAAATGCATTAGGACACCCCGAAGGGCATGTATGGAGAGATTAATGCTTGTGAACGAGGCGAAAGAAGTATGCAGGGACCGTGGCGTTTGGCGCTGCGTTCTCTCTGACTACCCTACTAGGGACAAACCGTGAAGCTAAGTAAGTAAATAATTAAGTATACTTATATAAAATTTCAAAAACATGAACAACACATTAATAACATGAATTAAAATACACAAGTTAAAACAGATGCCCATCTGTTAAAATTTTATTAGTTATCGAGTCGAGAAAAGAAGAAGCTCCATAACAATCTATGGATTCATCGTGCGGGTGCCGGATCCATCGCGTTAGAGGAAGAGGAGTTTGGAGAGTGCCTGGGGTTAATAACACAAGTGTATGTTTAAGGGGCTCCTTTAAAATACACATTAACATTACCTCTATTGTCCGCGCTCCACTCTCTACGTACCGAAATTTGAAAGGATCCTATTAGTTACGCCTTGGAATGTGCTGAAAATGAACTGATTTTTATATAGTTATACTTTATTATATATAATAACTTTTTATTTCGTTATGAACAAATGACAAGCATTGTAACTAATATAAATACTATCAATGCAAATACGAATCACGAGATGGGGATTGAACTCTCTTGTTGCAAGATAGAATCGCTTAGTACATTCGAGAACCGTGTCCATTCGAGAACCGAAGAATACGTGTCAAGTTATAAAGATTGTAAATATATTTAAAATCCTTTCCTGATTAATCTTAGTAATAGCTAAAGGTAAAGTTGGATATCTATTTTTTTTAGTATATTAGAATAGCGAAGAGAAATAAGGACTCTTCTAAAGGTGTGCAATGTGTAATAAATTGTGTTAAGCAAAATTAGTACAGTAATTACAGTCTTTTTTAATTTTTTCTTTTCTTTAATATCATATATTTCCCGCAGCTGGGTTTTAACTTCGTATTCACATCCTGTGTCAAAACACTCCTTTCTTTACTTTCCGCCCGAAATTAAAAGCCGTGTTGAGCGGCGGAACTTAACACCGCACCCTACCAAAAGCATAACAATAAAAATAATTCCCACCCAGCCTTTCCCTAAAATGTGGTGGTTCCGACAGCGGATTACTACATTATCCTCTAGGTCGGCAACGCATCTACATCTCTGGTGTTGTAGATGTTCATGGGCGAAGGTAATCATTTACCATCAGGTGGTCCTGCTGCTCGTTTGCCATCCGTTATCCATAAAAAAAGAACATAAAAATAAATTAAATATATTATTTAGTCCATCCGAATGGAGATGGAGTTCACAACCAATTGCGTTTACCGTCAAATGCTGTCCAACTGCGTGATGACGGCACTCAAAATTTAAAGTAATGCGTATTGACACTTGTCTATTAGTACCCTATACTGAGCTAAATATAAATTCGTGGAATTGTTAAATTTATTAAAATACACTATATACTACATAGTATACAATTAAAGCTCATTTATATATAGCTTGAGTAATTATTGGAAATCCGAAGTTTCCCGGAAGCGAGCCGGCACTCGGATGCGGCCGGAGCCTGCCAGTGGGCGGAGCTAAAGCTGGCAAAGGTCAGAAATATGCTGAACTGATATACATTTATTTATCAATTTCTGATATTGATAATTTGTTGTGCATTTTCCTTAAGTACAACTATTTCTTTATTAATTGTGCCTAATTGTAAGTTAATGAAAAATATTAAAGAATATTAATTTTTTTGAGGAGAAATGTAAAGAAAATACAATATTTATTTTTTTCAATATTAAGACAATTAATTAAAAAAAACGAGCTTTTTACATAAAGTACACTATATGAGAGAAAAAAATCATCAATGAATTTAACCATTATATTATTTTGTATTAAAAGCAAAATTTTATATATCGATTATGCAAGATTAAAACTTTGTCACGCTGATTCATCACATGTCACTCTGGTTTGTAAGGTTCAGCTGTATTTATACCAAATATCATCAAAATCGGCTTAGTTATTTTCGGTTATAATTACATTTACATTATTTTTGTTACCCCGTTCCACTAAAACTAAATGCGGCGTTGAGTTCCGACACTCTTCATGAAATGTCCCGAATTCGAGCTGAAAGTGAAAAATAAAGTGTCACTAGATTCTCTCTGCCCACCATGCTATGTTGTGAAAGCGTGAAGCTTAATATAAGAGCCACTTTTATATTTATGTCACTATATGAATATAGCATTAATAAACTCTTTTAAAATGCATAATAGGAATAAGGTTTTTATTGTTTTTAAACGACGCAACAAGGATGAAATGTTCTATGCTTATAAACTAGTACGGAGTGTTAATTTTCCCAGCCTTGTCCCCGCTTCGGCAAAGAAATGAGTTTAATCCGTAAGCTTTCGTTAAATAAATTGACTCGCGTGCATAGATGAGCGCTACCTTTTGTTTTTTACTGAAAAATTGAGATTGGTTTTCTTTTGCATGGCGCCGGCGTCGGAAATATGATTCATAAATTATTTATGTACAGATTATTAAAATAATCATTCAAGATCTTGTTAAAATTATGTTTTATGTATACACTGTGTTAGTCTACAAAAATATAAAAAATATAATAAAATAAAAAATGTAATATATATGAAGAACTCAGAATGTCCTTACGAGTATATAGGATGTTAATACCTATTATTTAAATTATAAAATTTTAGCATTTCTTTCCTGGAAAAGAATCCACAACTACCATATACTATGAGGGACTTTTCAACTGCATGGTGGCGTCAATAATTATTCTGCATCAACTGTGAAAATATATTTAGACATTATTTTCAAAGGTTGTTCATTCAAAACAATCGATAATTTAAAAAAAAAATGTTAACAGAAAATTAGATACATTACTAGTCCTGTTAACGCTTATAATACGCGTTGCCTTGGCAACGAACTAATGTGTATGTTGTTTCACACACAAGTGGTTGTCAAATAGATTGTAGTATGCGTTCATTCCTAATACAATATTATTAAAAAATTGACTTTCTGTACCGTTTCTCCATATAAAATAGATATACCAAATTACATACTCCAGAAGGACGATAAGTGGCGTAAGTCAGCTTTATATTTAGCCCTAATATTAATTTAATTAATATTAATTTAAATTAAAATATCATATAAATAGAATTTAATACATATTCCGCTTATACAAAATTTTAAAACAACACATATCTTCAAGCTTTAAAAACATGCAGTGGTTGTTGTGGCGTAGCTCCGGGACGTGCCTAGCTTAGCGTGCTGCTCACTATGATTGTGAATACGAATCATACGATAAACTTTTATATTTTAACCAATTGTAGCCCGTGACTTTGTTTGTCACCACAAAACGTATAATTCCGTTTTTCCCGTTAACTTCTTTAATTGCCTATAAAGGGAAGCTCTACTACGAGATGCTAATGTGACAGAGATTATTTTCAATTGCCACCAAATCGTAAACCAAATGACAAATGAATGAAGTACATACTCAATAATATTGATAAAAATCCTTTATCAAAATTTCTATTTTTTTTTATTGTACTATTTATAAGCGTCCAGTTCTAAATACTTTCAGTGTTGCCCATGTAATGTATTATCTATATAGATATTTTTCACAGTTTTTCGTAAATAACAGGTAAATTACAGAGAACTTAGTGTCAATTCACTCCGTTCTTCTCTTTCTGGAAAAATTCGAGTCATTACGAGTTAAGTAGCAACACTCAACCTTTGCCTTATAAGAGCGGCGTAATAAGAGTAATTTGAATTGTGTGATTGTGTGCTAACTACGACCGTCAGGTTTATAGTATAGATATATATATATATATATATATATATATATATATATATATATATATATATATATATATACTACTTACATGTTACCAAGTGGATATGTATGTCAATAAATTTGCGCAAAAATAAAAATAATTTAACACTTCGAAGAAACATCGCGACACTGAAAAGAACTCTACATTTTATTTTCTTTTCCCTAGTTTTGTGCTAATGTTCCAAAAATCCTGTAATGAAAACTTGAGACCTACGCTGCATAATGTGAACATTGGAGTTCAGTTATTATAAGTGCCAAGTATTTTTTGTTATTAACGCCTGTCGTGGCGCAGAGACACAAGCGTGTGACTGTAAACGCGACAGGTTGTGGGTTCGATCCTCACTCCAGGAAATGAAATTTTTCCTTCCCGAGTTTGGTAACAAGGCAAAGCACGTTGAGTTCCGCCACTCGGCAAAGCCTCAATTCAGCGGAAAGTGGGGAACAGAGTGTCTTATCACTAGGTTCCCTCTGCCTACCCTGCTATATGCGGGATACAGCGTGAAGCTATGTATGTACGTACTTATAAATTTCTCTAAAATACTGATATAGTAACATTATGTCCTTTACTGCATTTTTGCACCAGTGCTTCAGATCATTAGTTCTTTGATATTAAACCATGGTAACTAATTGACTACCTTAATAATCTAATAAAATAATTTATAAATTCTCTATATTCTTTCTTTCTAAAAGACATCTTTGAAATTCTAAATGTGTAACTTAAGTGTATGGTTTTTCCAATTTAATGTCCACTTTAATTAATTTAATTCCACCGACTGGGGATCGAACCTTCAACCAGCTTACAGTGAGACCAGCGCATTGTTCCATGAAACTCCAAACCACGAAAGCCTATAACTTCTAATTTAAATATCATTTTTAACCAAGTACAATCTCTAATTATAGATAAAATAACTAATAAGTGTAAATATATTTTTGCTTTTAACCTACTAAATACGAGTCACATAGAGCTAAAGTAAGCTTTTTCCCTATAATTTCTAGCTATCTTATTCCGATACCTATTCGGCGGCGACAATATTAATACAGTTTTTATATATAAAAATCCGGATTTAGCTTTTAATGCATTAGAATATTAAGATTATAAAAGACCTTGCGTCTTTGTCTGAATAAATTAGCGTTCTAGATTATCATAATATTTAGAAATATATTTAAAATATAAGCTCACAAAAATAATCAGTTTTTATATATATGTCCTAATTTTAAGGGACAATTTAAATTTTCAGTGTGTACTCAATGATTCGTTGGAACAATAATCAAGCTATGAGCACAGAGTGGCTCCACCACTTTATAATGCGTCATCATTTATTCAGTGTTGTTTGTGTTTAGTAGAGCGACTAAATTGATGTGTCCTCACTGCCATTCACTTATTTTGCCTATTAAAACATATTTTTTGATTGAATATCACAGATAAAAGCCATATTTTATTTTTATTAGTTTCTTAACGGATTATTCTCCAGGTAGGCAAAGAGTGCGACTGTAAACGGGACAGGTTGTGGGTTCGTATTCCACTCCAGGAAATGGAATTTTTCATTTTCTGGGTTTGTGCAAAGCACGACGTTGAGTTTCGCCACTCAGCACGCAATGCCTCAATTCGGCGGAAAGTGGGGAACGGAATGTCTTAACACTGGGTTCCTTCTGTCTACCCTGCTATATGCGGAATACAGCGTGAAGCTATGTATGTATGTAAGCAAAGAGATAGAAGGGCTGATCACTACACTCTTTGTCTTAGTTTTTTTGCTTCTTCTACCTTCATTAATGCGTTTGTATATCCCTAATATCTTGCAATATAAAGAAATGTCATTTAATAATATGGAATTCCTTGACTAACTGGCTTGACTTTATAAACATAGTTAATTATATGGGGGGAATCCCCACATAATTATCTATGTTTATGAAGGTCAATAGAGGTCTCCTTTCTTCAGTCTTCTCATTTAAGCATTCACTTTTTGGACGAGTTGCTATTCTTTTATCATTTATCTTTATTTGTCCTTACCTCTAGAACACTTTTCTTACATTTAGTTGCCACACAAACCAAATTGAAATAATTAAAAATAAAATTTGTCATAACAAAATGATTCATTTTAATTGTCTCTTTTTTTCAGAAAGTTTTCTGATAAAAAACAATTCTCACACAGAAAACACTATACAGTAAATTTTGTGTTTTATTTTCGTACATATAGATATTTAGTTAGATTATTGAGAATATAATAGAGATCATACACGCTATTGACGTAGTGGGATACAGTCTGACTGTATGGTTGTAAGTCTGATTTCTATTCAGAGGAATTTTTATATTCAAATTCTTTTCACTACCCCGCTCTGGTAAGACAAACCGGATGTTGAAATTCGCCTTTCGATCGCCAATGTCTTTGGTGCAAAGTGGAAAATGGAGTGTTTTAATATCAAGTTCCCTCTGTCTACTTTAATGTCTATATATGATAAGTGTGATAATAAAAGCTGATAAGACTAGCTACCTCAAGCTGATGATATAGCAGTACAGCGCGTTGTACATTGTTACTTAAACCATAATTAAAATTCCTTGGTTAAAAAAATAGCTTTACGCTGTATCCACACATAGCAGGGTAGGCAGAGGGAACCATAGAATCTAATGATAAGACGCTCTCTTTTAATACTTTCCTTGCCCATATCACGCCAAATTGAAGTATTGCGTGCCTCAAAAATCAAAAAACATATAATGATAGACGTTACCTTTTTTAAATTAAAAAACATATAAAATATATTGTATATTAGAGTCATGAAAAGTAAACACAGTGAAGTTTTAGAAATTAACAGAAGGCACAATTTTGTTATTTCGAGATACCTTACGTTGTCGTTTTGTTATGATGACGTTTATTTTTATTTATTTTTTAAATTATTTGTAATTATTATTTATTTATTACAATATTAATATACTTTTTGGAATATTTATTTCAGACTAAAATATACATATTAGATATATTTTAAAAGGTTTCAGTTGATAATAAAAAATATGTTTCATACAAAAAAATTATAATCCGCTTTAAACTACTCTCTTCTATTATATTTATAATATTTGTTGTATATATATTGTTTAAACCAATTGAAATTGAACGACAGGTAGTATTTTTCAGCGCAATACAGATTAGAGAAGGCCGACAATCACGGCCAGCTTTAGCAATCAGCAAGGTCGACGCATTTAACTGCTATTCATGCTCGTTGGTACTTACTTTACTTACGAATGATTATTTTACTTATAATAATATAACTTATCAGTGTAAATAAACAAAGTTTTCAACTTCATATAAACTAAGTTAGTAACACTTGTACTCAAAGACGTCAATGAATAGTTAACTGAGATTTAATAAACGCATTTAAGAAACAACTAAATCATTTAAATACGAGTATATTCCGCTTAAACATTTTTCTCAAATCTTACAAATTATTATCACTATGATTTTAAGGCCTGGTAGGAGGTTCGTCCTCCGACTGGCTCGCGACCACTATCATGTCAAAGACGAACCGCCAAATATCTAATGATGTGTTCCGGTTCGATGGCATGTAAGCCAGATTTTCCCCTTTCCCACCCATCCTTTCCCCAAAATGTGGTGGTTCTGATAGTGGACTACTACATTGTCCCCCCTTCCATCAGTATCCTCTAGGTTGGCAACGCATCTACAACATCTCTGGTGTTGTAGATGTCTATGGGCAAAGGTAACCACTTACCATCAGGTGGTCCTTCTGCTCGTTTGCCGTCCGTTATCAATAAAAAAAAAAAAAAAAAAGGATGGTATCCTTTGCATAATCATTTACTCACATTTTTTTTTCATTTCAAGTATTTAAAGCGCAAGCTAAAATTTAAACAATAAGTCAGTCACATGTCTCCTAGATTACCGGACTATGAAACTTCTGTATTTCTCATATATTAAAAAAGCTATCATCATGGTTTTTTAACTCATGTCATTATTAGACTGCTTACCACTTATTGCAGGCTACCGAAGCACACACGCAATGATGAAAAGGATTAAACTAGATTAAATAATGAATTCTCTATATTATAACTTAGAGTTAGATAATATTAATATAATTTTATGTATGAAAATCAACCAATCAATATTGCTTATAGTCCTCGTGGCACGAGAGGTAGCGGGTAGAAATCATTACAATCAGTATCATTTTTAAGGTCCACAAATTTTACAACATGACGAATGATAAAATGATTAGTCTCTGGGCCGTAGTTTTCCCCTTTCCCACCCATCCTTTCCCCAAAATGTGGTGGTTCTGATAGTGGACTACTACATTGTCCCCCCTTCCATCAGTATCCTCTAGGTTGGCAACGCATCTACAACTCCAGAGATGTTGTAGATGCGTTGCCGGCGCTAGCAAACAAATACCCCCAGGTTGTTTGTGGGTTTTTTCCCTCCATTTAAAATTTAAAAAAAAAAAAAAAAAAATGACCAGCACCAGCCCGGATAACTCTAGATCAAAACACAGTTATGTGCTAGTTAAAGTAAAATTATACATTTCACTCCGTAATCGGGCTAAGCACATAGCTTTACATTTCATATCATTTTACAAGGACTGAGATTGCTACACTGTGTATACATGTGTGCCTTTGTGAGTAACAATTCAAAATCGTTTTTTTTTTTATATTTATAAAATATAAAATCAATATATAAATTAAATTAGATAACTATATTCCCAAAGTATCATTTTAGATACTATCCATTTCCATAACGATAATGACAGCGTAGCACGTTGGCGAGCGCTATGTAGTGTTAAAAAGCAGACGCCACTAACCGCGGACGCTAAAATTTAAAATATTTTAGCATTTCCCATTTTAATTGTGATTGTAAAATTATTTTAGTATTGAAACTGGACAGAGGTTATTTTATCACATATGGTTAATATTCTGTCAGTTCCATAATTCATAATTTTCCGTATATATTATATTTAGAATCAGCTCATTTGATTGGACTCTCAAAATGAACATGAATGAGAAATAGTACAAAATTCTTGATGATGTTAGAATTTGACTATCAAAACTGGATAATTTTCTTTACTTTAGAAGCCTAAATAAAATGTGTATTACTGGTAGAACTTACCGGACAGTAGGAACAAATATTCCTAAAGAATTCATAGTAAATACTTCGAACTAGTCAAAGAACTGACCAGCAATAGGTTAAGAGTTAACTTGTACTTGGTATAAGTATGAACAAGATGTGTAACAGCGAGATCTCTCTATAATCTCCAAAAAGATCTCGGTCTGTCTAGAATTAGTATCAGTTAATTTCTAGGATTTATTTTGAAGATGGCATTCGTCAGATGGAGAAAGAGAAGTTCGGGCAGTGGAAGCCAAAATTAATGCGTCTCAAAGAGGCCCTTAGGCCTACTCTGGGGTCGCAAGTACGACGTATCGCTCCGAACTCCTCTCCCTGTAACGTGATGAGTACAAAAAATCCATGCAGTGATGTTATGGGATTTCTTCTCTTAAATAGACATAATTAGACTTTCCATGATTGTTCCCCTACTTATGTTTTTTTTAAATAATAAAAATAACATACTTTTTAACAAACAAAAGATTTAGCACAACGATGATTCGGATTGAGATCTTCTTCCCCGAGACCCCGCGCTTCAAATCTTCAATATATGTTTAATATTTATGCAAATATAAACTTATATCATCCTTACTAATATTATAAATGTGAAAGTAACTCTGTCTGTCTGTCTGTCTGATACGCTTTCACGCCTAAACCACTGAACCGATTTTGATTAAATTCGGTATGAAGATAGAACTAAGCTTGGGAAAGGACATGGGATACTTTTTATCGCAAAAGAATGATATATTATATTTTATTTTTTCAACTTTGACACATAAACCACTTAACCAAATTTGACAAATAGTCTAGACCTTGAAAAAGACTATAGGATACTCTTTATCATATCGCGCGATATAACCGAAATTCACGCGGGCGAAGCTGCGGGCGGAAAACTAGTATTTAATAAAAATATACAATCAAATCAAGAACTTTATTCATAAAAAGCAATATCACGCTTTTTTCAGCACAGCCAGGGAACGTTTTGTCTCACCAGAGAGGAGAAATGAAAATCATTCCTCCTTCATTCTTCATTAAATATAATCATTTCTGCGAGTGGGAATCAAACTCACAATCAAATGCGTTTACAATCAGACGTTGTACCATTGCGCCACGATAGTCCCATATTTTTATTAATGAGTACATAAAGAAAATTGTATCATGACTATTGTGTTCCTTTTATATTTATCACATTTCAAAAGAGATTATATCAAACAATATCAAGTAATTTAGTTATTTCCAAAATTTTAGACCGTTGACTCTAGCTCGATCATGTTGACGCACAGTGATTACAGAAAATAAGCATTCACAGTGATTCACCATAATACATCTGAAATAGTTTTTTACCATACTATTACTTTTCTATGTAAAATATTTCCTGGTAATCGTAATGTTATCTAAATATCCTCATTGAATTCAATAAAATTATTTGAAAAAAGAAAAATATTCGATAGCAAAAAGCATGATATTTTTTTTTCTCAATACAATACAACACATTTTTATTGTACTTGTCCAAATACTTTATCTGTGGGTTTTTGCGATATCTCGCGTACGATTGATAATATTGTGATTAGACGATAATTAAAATGTATTCGTAGAAATCTTGATTATTACTTATTATTTAAAAATATATATTATAGCTTTTGTCATTTGTATGTAAATATTTTCAGAGTTTTCATTATTAAAACTGGAATTATCATTGTCGTAGCGTGCTATAAATCTAAGATCAAGGCATATGCTTAGTGATTTCTAGATATAAAAAACTGCACTTGAAGAAAAAGTTATATTTTAGTAAATACATAGCTCCAATTGACCACTGAACACAAACCACATCTAATATTGTCACCGAAAAAACTTACTGCGTAACTCACAAATATAAATAAAATACCTATATATTTTTGATTATGTTTTAAAAATGATTAAGAAAATATCCAAAAATCTTAAATACATTATCAGAATTTTAAAAAACAAATAATATTGATCAGATATTTACACAAATAAAAATTACAAAAAGAAATGTTTGATACATATGGAGTGTGACGTTCCATCGTTCCGTTCCGCTCACGTGGGCTGAACTATTCCCGAAATATAAAAGGTTATTATATAAACACTTGTAGTAGAACCAACTGAAATATTTTTTCTGCCAAAGTAAAAAAATAAATCACCGTACGTATACATTTTTTTTACAATAATAGATAGATATGTAATATGGTATTGTAGTCTATTCATAGTCGCTTCTGCTTAAAAAATAATTTTCCTTTGAGTAATAAAAAGCATGAAACAGTGTATATGCTTAATATTTTGGAATAATATAAATACACCTTAGGAAGCTTGCCAGAATTACGTTATTTTATCTTAATTCTTGTTGTGATAGTAACAATTAAGTAACATCAAAAATTCTTTAATACCGGTTTATTCACAATTTACAAAGACAATTATGTCACGTAATATTCTAAAGAAGATGAAGAAGATCATTATAGCTCAGCATCTATATTAATTGACAATTCCCCAGGAACGTTAGGTCTACTTAGACTTTTATTAAAGTCTGTGATATGCAAAGTCTAAAATCAGAAAGCTTTGGTTTAAAATTAAGAATTCTATTCATTATTTTTTTTGTAAAAAATATTTAATAAACAGACAGAAAGCAACAGTGTTTAGTAATATAATATACTGCCAAACGCGCTAAACAAACAATGGACACCGAGCGGTACAAATTTTATTCTTAGTAAATAAATTACTTAGAAGTTATAATATATATTAAGTTTTACTATACTAGTTAATTATAATGAATTCCGTATACCTACAATATTCGAACGCAGCAAGATTTGAACCTGTTTCTTTTATTTAGCAAAGGCGGAACACAAAGAGCGCATGCGCAAATTCTGTATACCCAAAATAATATAGATCAATTTATATTAACATTTTTTTTTCAAAGAATCCTTTTTATAATCGTACACGATACTGTTCAGAGTCCGACACTCAAAGACCAATGACGTTGTCTATGACAATATTCAGGAGTGAGACCAAAATAGATACGAAGTTCTTTGTAGCAGCCCCTAAATAGAGTGCGTAATAGAAAGGGGAGGCTGGAGAAACCCCCGAGCATGCGCAGCGCTAGCACTAAATATCGGTTTTATTAGAACGTTTTTGTTGCTTTTTTGTATTAGTCTTTTCTTGTTCTTATTTTCATGTTAAGTTTTTGCTTTAGTGCAAATATAAGAGGAAAATACATCAATACCTCTACCTCTTTCATACTTGTATCAATCAAAGTTTTAATATAGCTTGTCAGAGAATCACGACTGAATTCTGTGTATAACTTTTATGAGTTTTAAATTGAGTCGAGTTTGAACGTTGTTCTGTAGGCTGTCTTTTTCTTGCTAAACGAAAATTACTAATACTTCACGTATCTATCGTATTTTGTGGATAAGAATTTTACTTTATAAGCATTTAGAGCATATCCTCATTATTATACACCGCGCTCTTATTCTTCTTAATTTACTCATTTCTGAAAAACTAAAAATATATATAAATAAATTTGCTATCTGATACTTTTTCATAATTCTTTGCCGAATACAATTTTGTACATTGTCTGATTCACCTACAAAAAGTTAATACAATAATAAATTAGCTATAGATACTTTAGAAGTGTCTTTTATCAGAATATGAACTAATTCTAGAATAGACTTGTATCACCACATTCTATTTAGTATAAGCTCTACTAAAACTCAATTTTATGAAGGAAACTGTTTATGGTACAACGTTTTGGCCATCACCGTTATATTTCAGTGTTATTATTTTAATTTAGAGGCAAGTTTATTCCAGAGGACGCTGGGAATGTGGAGGGTGCGCCTGTCACCCGTCGCCCGTCGCCCGACGCCCGTCGCCGGACAGATGTGCTTGCACGTGGCGAGCGCTGCGCACAATGGAACGCACTCTCGATAAAGATGGCGGCGAGTGGGGAACTTTCCCGCTCTTTTTATAGTTTCGTGTTCGATTTTATGTAATCTGTGTACGTTTGTTGCTCTTTAAATGAATTCATATTTTTTTTATATTTGGTGGTTATTTTACGTTAATTCTAATAGAAATGTTTAATTAGGGTAAAAAAATATAAGTGCTTTATGCACGAGTACCATCGTGTCGTAGTAAGGATGTGCAGAAGAACACGTTGGTTTTAAGCCCCAAACAAACTCAAAGTCTGGAAATTATACTAAACATATTTCCGTGTCTCTGGTCTTCTAATAGCTATAGTTGCTTGAATGTGTGCAATTAGAACACATGCATGGAAAAGGTTTCGGCTGTAGTACTTTTATCTTTATTTGGGCGAAAAGAGGAAGCAACGGTCTTTCTCTAGATTAGACCTTGCAAAATGCGTTCAGTTTTATACAGATATATGAAAAAACAACATTTTTTATTCCACATTGCTATTCGGGAAAGAAACTAGGTAAGTTTATAGTAAGTTTATAACGTTTGTCGTGGCGCAGAGGCACAAGCGTGCGACTGTAAACACGACAGGTTGTGGGTTCGATTCCCACTCCAGGAAATGTAAAATTTAGTATTTTCATTTGGTTTTGGTAATAAAGCAAAGCGCGGCGTTGAGTTCCGCCACTCAACACGCAATGCCTCAATTCGGTGGAAAGTGGAGAACGGATTTGTTAAAGGGGATGGGGTGTCTTAGCACTAGGTTCTCTGGTTCCCTCTGCCTACCCTGCTATATGCGGGATACAGCGTGAAGTTAAAAAAAAAGTTTATAAACAGAAACAATTAAGTTTCAAGACACCTTATCGTCCGACTTTCCTCTCGATTTCGAGATTTCGTGTTAAGTGGCAGAATTCAACGCCGCGCTTTATCGATCTAAAGGGGAAAAATTTAAATAATTTAAATATTTTTCCCCCAGGTACACTAAACCCACAACCATGGCGTGTTAAGTCGGACTCCACTGCGTCACAAAGCCCTATAATGTATGACTGAGACTGACTGAGGTCATATAATGTATGACTTGTCCTAACATAATAATCACTGTTCGAATATATGACTAAAATTAAAAACCTACAATATATTTTTTAATAAATTCTTGAAATTCTTTTAATTATAATAACTAAAAATAGGATTCATTAAAAAGTAAATATACAAATATCGTTAAATTCGAGGATATTCGTTTTTACTATTTCGGGAGCCAGACTGCTTGCTCTAGATTCTGATCCTGACCGCCATCGCGGTCGCTGTAGCTCAACCTAAATATATAAAGTAGAAAATCCATTTGTTTTACTTTTTATGAATAAATTATGTACTGAAATGGATTTGACGTAGTACGCTATACTTTCAAGAATCCATGTTAACCTGGACGAGAGTACTTAATGTTAAGTGGAAGGGTATTTATATTCTGATTATTTTGGCCTCATTTTATGTACGGGGTCCATCCATCGAAGTCCTCTTCCTACAAGGTCTTGAAATTGGATAGGGAATGCAGAATAGAGTATCTTAACTTTACGGCTTTCCTAACCAGCTATTTGCAAATCTTAAAGAGAAATTAACGCCTATCGTAGCGCAGAGACACAAGCGTGCGACTGTAAACGCGACAGGTTGTGGGTTCCATTCCCACTCCAGGAAATGGAATTTTTTATTTCCTGAGTTTGGTAACAAGGCAAAGCGAGAGTTTCGCCACTCAGCACGCAATGCCTCATTTCGGCGGTGAACGTGAAAGTGGGGGAAAACGGAGTATCTTAACACTAAGTCCCATCTGGTTCTGGTATCAGGAAGCATAATCAACGTATGGTAGGAACTAAGGCTGCGGTAATAGATGTAACTGTTGCCGAAGTACCGTGAATATTTCTTATACAATGATTTAATGGCGGCGAAATTATTGGCGAAGGACAGTTATAATTACCTTTATAAAAAAGAATGTCGCTGTGATTGTCTTGAGTAGTAAAGTTTATGGAACTTTACTCCAATTATAACGCAAGAGAAATTTAATAGGCTTCCAAGGGGGCTCAAGAATTCTTTAGAGCTGGAAGATGAAAAATTAGTCTAAATCTTTTTCATATTAAATACTTTAACCGATTTTATAAATATGTCGGCTATGATTATGCTTGACGGTGTCTAGATACACCTAATAGTGGTGGACAGCTGCTAATGGCAGCTTTGAAATATTTTTAACAAGTTCACTCATAATATGTGGTTCCAGGAGCTGGCATATCGTCTTGGTATGACGACCCATTGCATGTATATTTGAGTATTAATGATTTCAACTTATTCCCGGCTGAAATTTCGGGCTTGCAGTTCAAAATTAAATGCCAAAGAAATAATCTTTTATATTATTTGAAGTGTAATTCCTAATAATACTTTACAATCACATTAAAATGACGTATAAAAGATTTGAAGAATATATAGAAATAGAGAGAATCATACTATTTAGTCAATATATTAAATTCTATATTATCACTTACAATAATATAAATTGATAACAGTTTCCATTAAACCATGTTACCACCATGTAAAGGTTTCCATGTCTATATCCTATTCATAAGTTTTTTGCAGGGCAGTTGGCGTAGCGTAGTATAGTGTGATGGCGCGAGAAATAAGTTGACGCAATACGACGCCTGGTTTTACTGTAACATTCAAAATTAGTGATACTTTGTTATTTTTTACTCACAGTACGTGCTTACAAAAAAATATACAATTTGTACAAAACTATTGTTGTGGACAAGTCTAATGATTCCGATTTTAATTTATCGCGAAGTCTTTAAAAAAATATTTAAAAAAAAATGAATATATTCAATGTTTTGAAAAACTAAATTGAAAAAACATGTCATTTTAAGTTAACAATTATATCTACTTTAAAATTTTATAAGCATAAGTATCACGTCATTTTCTACATGAAGGTGGACTTTGTAAGATAGGCGCATTCAGCGAACAGAGATAGCACGCACTAATTTACAACAATGATTTCCATTATTTATAATTCAATAAATTAATCTGTTTTCTTGTTATTATTTTCTATTTTTACTATTTAATAATGTCGTGGCGCCAAATGCAAACAAACTAGACATGACACACCTTCTTAACGGAAAGTTTTTAGTGATCATTTGACAACTCGGATGATTTGAAAGGGTCTTGGGGGAGTCAAAAAATGTATCACAGTATAACCACTTCAAAAAGACTGAAAGAATTCTCATCAATAACGTTGATCAAGAATGATACAATGAGAAACAAGTGCTATTATTACGGAATATTCAACATTTGGTATGTTTTAATGCGAAATCGCGAGACATTATGGAAACTGATGAAAAAATGACTTTACGCCATATGCGCCATTTTACCAACTTCACTGCGCCAACTTACGATAAGTTGTGTGAAGTGGTGTATTTTTTTTTTCTTTTAATTTATATAAAGTGAGCCCACAATTATTAGATACCTCTGTTATTTTAAAATATGTATATCTAATATTAAATTATAGTTTTACTATGGACAAATGCTTCATAAGTGCGTCATTTTACGATCCTGCCTACTTTATTTACAATCTTTTTTTTTTATAGATAACGGATGGCAAACGAACAGAAGTACCACCTGATGGTAAATGGTTACCTTCGCCCATATGAACATCTACACCACCAAAGATGTTGTAGATGCGTTGCCAACCTAGAGGATACAGATGGAAGGGGAGGATAATGTAGTAGTCCGCTATCGGAACCACCACATTTTGGGGAAAGGATGGGTAGGAAAGGGGAAAAAACCTGGCTTACATGCCGTCGAACCGGAACACATCATAAGATATTTGGCGGTTCGTCTTTGACATGATAGTGGTCGTGAGCCAGACGGAGGACGAACCTCCTACCACCAAACAAAAAACAATGATACCTAAGTCCTAATTTTATTCGCTTTAGATATTAAATATATTCCGACTTTTAGGTGATTGTGTGTTGCCCAAGATTCTAAGGTACTCAACTTTATTGTATGATGGAATAACTTAAAAAGAATCATTAACTTCGATCCTATCATTTATTTGTTAAAGCCCGCATGAATCCAGTCAGGCTAAAGAAAAGTAAGCTTGCCTGCGTTCTTTCAGTTATAAAGGTCAAAGTTTATAAGAAAATGCTTACATAATTTGACCTGCTAAATAAAATTAGTATTTTGTATACTATTAATGTTTGATTAGACAAATATTTTATTCGCCTGTCGTGGCGCAGAGGCACAAGCGTGCGACTGTAAGCGCGACAGGTTGTGGGTTCGATTTCCACTCCAGGAAATGGAATTTTTCATTTCCTGGGTTTGATTTTGATTAACAAGGCAAAGCGCAGCGTTGAGTTTCGCCACTCAGCACGCAATGCCTCAATTCGGCAGAAAGTGGGGAACGGAGTGTCTTAACACTAGGTTCCCTCTGCCTAACCTGCTATATGTGGAATACAGCGTGAAGTAAATATATTTATGTTAAACATTTCAACGTTGCAAAGAGAATTTAAAAAAAAATCTTGTAGTGTATGCACGAAATTATCGTTAAATATGAAAAGATAGATGTTTACATACATATGTAAATACGAAGTATCAGCAACAGTCATGTGATTTGAAAATGCTTTTTTTATTTTGTTTTAGTCCTGGTATGGTACCTACGAACTATCTATATATAAATACGTGAAGCAAAAACTTTCGATTCATTTTTACGAAAATTACGCGGACGGAGGAGCATGAAATTTGGCACACTTATAGTTTATATAGAGAAGGAGTGTAGAATGCTAACATTTTCTTAAAATAATGCATATAAAGTATATCAACTCAACACCCAATGTCTTATGGCGGGACTCAACGCGGCGCTTAGTTTTTTCTTGTTCTTTTTCTTACCAGCGGTGGTGTGAATGTTGATGATTAAATTATTAACAAAACGATAAAAAATTAATCATAAAATTCACACGAGCGGGGATCGAACCCGTATTGTCCACACGGACACTGTCTCACTGCGCCGAGATGATCGCCAAGATGGACCAATAATTAGAGTAATCACAGTAAAAATAATTAATAAGTGTATAAATATAAAAAAAGTAAGGATGTGACGTAATGTCATCTCTCTTCGATATCATGTAGAGCTATTCCAATCTGCTTCGTTAAAAAAAACAATACTGAAATAACACAAATAATTTTGATATTCTTTTATAAAAATTATCCATATGTGATAAAAAGTTGAGTTCATCGAATGGATGCTCTTATACATATAAATTCTACCTGTTTTTGCACATCAAAACCTTTCTGTATTAAATGTGTTCGTATATTGAAAACGACAAACAAAACCACAAAATAAATTGTTACTAAAGGACACTATAATATAAACAATTTTGTCAAGTCAAACAAAAATATAAAGAGTATGAATTAATCTTATATCATTTTTAAAAATAGGTCAATCTATCAACAAAAATTGTATGTAAGCTGTTCTCACAATCGTATTAAGTTAACATATATACATACATATATAGCTTCACGCTGTATCCCGCATATAGCAGGGTAGGCAAAGGGAACCTAGTGTTAAGACACTCCGTTCCCTACTTTCCGCCGAATTGAGGCATTGCGTGCTGAGTGGCGGAACTCTAGGCCGCGTTTTGCTTGTTAACAAACCCAGGAAGTGAAATATTCCATTTGCTGGAGTAGGAATCGAACCCACAACTTGTCGCGTTTACAATCGCACGCTTGTTTTTCTTTGACGTTTATAAAATAATTTACATAAAACTATTCTGAAGGGATTGTCATTAAAGAGAGATAATTGTTATTATTTACTACAACATTAAGCTAGCCACGTTCAAATATTCACTGTTAATGAATTATAATTATTTAAATAAATCATTTATTTTGTTTTTTAAGGACCACAACGAGAAATTTCAGTTATACTACTTATAAAAACTATGTCTGTCAAAAATTTTAAACATTATCTGGTTTTCAAAGCCGCTTTTTGTTAGATGACAAAATGTATCCAGTACAAATGCTGATACTTAATACTTATATATTGGACAGAAGTAAGCATGCAAAATATTAAAGAAAATAAATTTTAAATATTTTCGTATATTGTTTTGTAAATTGTTGACTTTCTGACATCTCGAAATAAGCTATATTTACTAGATACAACTGAATGGGACACAAAGGGTTAAAATCTCACTCTTTTGAGTATTTCTATTAAATAAATAAGCATTCCGGTCCAATTAGACAAAGTTTGATCGGTGAAGGTAAAGAAAGTGCAGAAGTATATTTACCAAAAGCAAAGTCACAACACAGACAAATAATAAAATCTACAATTAATTATAAAAATAGATACAACGTTTTTTAGTTGTTTTAGTGAAACAACATTCACTTTGAATCCTAAAAAAATATTAGTAAGACGCTTTGTACAAGTATCTAGATATAGACAAAGAGCGCCCAACGCGGTCAGGCGAATATGAGGCAATACAAATATAAATTATCTATTGTGAGTAAATAATTAACTTAATATGATACAGTAACCCAATTACACAAATTTATTTATATATTATATCACAACAAAACAGATTTAAGAAAAAAACATGACAGTCAAAACTGAAAAATGAATATTTCAGTGTCTTACATCACTTAAAATTCATAAAAATTTTACATTAAATATGTGAAAAAAAAATTAAATTACTGTAACAAAACATGTAGCGCTAAAATATTACGTGAATAATCGCCCAGAATTATTTCGTAAAGAAATTTTTGGTTAACTAGGTTACAGAGCGCAGTGGTCGCTGGTCGCTGGTCACTGGTCGCCGACCCATTTGACTCAGTTATGCAAACCTTTACTTACTACATAGGGAAAGGGAAAAAATACAATTACGGCTTAGATGAAATTCTAAATACAGAATCTATTTAAGTAACAATATAAATTATAATATTGAACTTAATGTTTTAAACTTATCTTTTTTACAAACTGTAGCCTATGTGTATGAGCTATAGCTATAGTAATAACTACAAAGTTTCATCTAAATCCGTTCAGTAGTTATTGCGTCAAAAAATTACATACATTCATCCTTCCATCCTCATAAAGTTTCGCTTTTATAGTATTAATGGTGTAAACATATACATCAACTTTTTAAAATAAAAATCTGAGGACTTTCACAAAAAAAGTCAAAGTCAAAGTCAAAGACAAATAATTTTATTCAAAATAAGAAGTTACAAGCTTCATTTTTTGAACGTCAAACAATTTACCTTTATTATTTATTTATTTTTTTATTTTATTTATTTACAAAAAACAAATGAACAAAACAATTTCTATTAAAATTTAATATTATTCGCTTGTCATGTCATATCTTGAAATGGAGGAGTATATCTTCAGAAAAATGTGACGCTATTCCCACTAATGCAAAGTAGGTAGTAATTCGACATTCACCTACCGATACCGAGACCAGCTCGTCATTACGATGGTCAACCGGTTTAGTGATCGCATCAGAAAAACAGCTACGCCTCTACCACGATGCGACGACGAGTGAATATCAACGTGTTATTTAATTATTTTAATATTATATTTTTGTATAGCACAGCTCTAGAATCTACACGAATTTCTACTAAATCTAAATTATTATTGATTTTGAAATGTGTTACACTTGGAAAGAAAAATTATTTAGAAGTCTTTCTTACTTATTACAATAAAGCTAGTAAGACGTTACCCACAAAATATTTTCTGTTGCTATAAAGTACAGGAAACTACAAAAAATTCAATGACTCAACGCGCATGCAAAGAATATGTATAAATGTTAAAAACCACTAATAGGGCCTTGCGTACTTAATTTTGGCATCTTAACGCAAATTACAATAACAATATAAGGCTTCGACTTTTTTTGGCTAATGTCTATTTATTCAAATAATAGGTACATAAGTAAATGAAATAGAAATGCTGTACTGATTTTAACAATTCAATATGATAATATGTATCTTATTTTTATTATTAAGGTTGTTGCTCATCTCAATATAATATTTTTTTTTATTATAAGAGCACACTAAACAAAGTAAAAACAAGTCAATATCTACAAGTGAACAAAGCCGGGGTCAAGAACCTGTATACTAAAAGTAAAAAATTACACATATAATATAAAATATAGTAAAATATACATTAATTTTAGATTTTAAATGAGTGTAAAATGTATTTTAGAAGTGAATTTCTGTCAAAGGCATTTCCAAACAGTGTCGTGGTACGAGGTGTCCGATACGCGTGATCCGAGAGCGCCACAAATTCGGTGTTAAAAATTTATATAACACCGCGGATTTTATAAAGCACCAATTTGCTCGTATTACGCAGAATGCATATTCGCAAATATTAAATTTATGCTTCAAGCATCACAACTATAAGCTTAACAATAAACATGTCTCTCCTCGTATGCCTACAAACATAATTCAAATCAAAGATTACTTTTAATATAGCAAGTAAAATTACTAGAATTTTCCTTTTTACAATTAAAAAAAACATACTTTACCAATATTTAACCGTTTTCGCAAACTCCACTTTGAAAAAGTGTTCGGTGAAGTGATATTCGGCGGAAGGTCAATAAACGAAAATTTAGAAAGCTTGGGAATAAACACAAACCGTTGCTTAGTTCAAATTAGAAAGGATGGTGGCGCTGCTATCGGGCTGTTGATTTTCTTTATACAATTGTTTTTATTTACTAATAGTTATAAAATAACAATTTACATCGTAAAGGTTAATATATTTCTTTATGAAATCATATATATTGTAGGTATATAGAAAATAAGACTGATTCCACTCTCTCGTTTCTTGTTATAATATTTTATATTATACACCAATAAAATCAACACAACAAAGGCGTTTAACAATAAATATATTCCCAAAAATTGAAACGCGTTTAAAGGCAAATTAACCACGCAATCTGCATTTACCAAAAGTCGAATAGTATTTTTTAACATATGCAAGTAACTTTATTACAAGAGAAACATACTAAATAGGAACATTATGTTGTGTTATACTATTCTAGAAGTAACTAATCTAGCGTATTTACATTTAAGATATAATATAACGTATAACCGTAAGCTTAAAACTATACTTTATAATGTACTAAATTCTTCATATCCGCAGAACAAAAAGCGGCGCCATCTAGTGACACGATTGAACACTTAAATCGACATCGACACAGCACTACGGGACTATACTTTATCCTTACAAATATATTTTTTATAATAAAATATACTAATTAAGTTTGTAGGTTGCCTATATATATATGTTATTATATTATTATATTATTTTCATTCTATAATAGTAAATATACAGCCGATTTCAATTCTTCTAACAGTAACATCGTCTCTCTAAGGAGACTATTTATAAATGATATGTATAAAAATATATTTTGCAAGTTTTCCCAATAAAGAATAATTTTTGGCATTATTCTAAAATATATGCCTATTATTTTTAGTAAACATTTTATATATTTGAACTGAACAATATATTTTTAATCTTAACCAAGTCGAATCGAATCGAGGTCATTGTGGCGCAGCGAGACAAGATTTGACTGTAAAAGCGAATGATTGTGGGTTCAGTTCTCACTAGAAGAATTAAATATTTAAATTATTTTCATTTCCGGGCCCTAGTAAAACAAAGCACGTCGTTTAATTACGTTACTCAACACGCAATCGAATGCGGGCGGAAAGAGAAGAACCGAGTGTCTTGACACTAGGTTCTCTGTCTATGCGGAATAAAGCATTAAGCTGAGAGAGAGTTAACCAAATTAAATTAAAAGGCCAATCCCTACGTAATTCCTAATTAAAATATTTTTTTTATTACATTAGAATTATATTTTTGATAAATGAGTAATTTCTAATCATGTCAGCCATCAGCCTTATAATGACATTTTTTGTAGCTCTGAGCTTAGAGCTATACATTACATTTCAAGGGCTTCAAGAGATACAAGGGTTATAGTAACATTAGATAGGTACTGGCTTACTAGATGTTTTCAGACGGTTTAGATGTTCGTTACTACGAATACGAATATGGGGTGAAACATAGTTTTTTATTAGCTCTATAGATTTAAAGGCTTCATACTGAGATACATAAACGACATTTATTAAGAAAGTCGTAATGACTTGCAGTAAAACATTAGACTGGCAATGTTTTCTTTGAAAATAGAGTAAGAACAAAAAAACGTCACAATAATATACATGGAATTCTTAACTATATTTATATTAAGTAATATTTTTTAAGAACCCTAAATTCCTACAGGAAGTTATCTACTCGTTAGATACATACTGAAAATCTTAACAACCATATGGGAAATTAGTACTTTAGTTATTGATATAAAACAAAATAATTTAAAACAACAATAATGAAAACAAATTCCCAGAGTATTCTCAATGCAAGTAGATAGGGAGAGTACAAGGGTGCGTGCGAGGGCGAAGGGCGAACGGTCGCAGGGGCGCTGCCAAGGGTACGGCGACTAGACTACGCCGAGATAAAACTTACAACTGTTTGAGGTGTTGTTTTATACGGGCTTATTTATTTTAGGAAAATACACGTTACATTCTAAATTTAGATGCCTTTTTCTTTTTATAAACATATATAGTATTTTTACACATTAAGATAGAAGATAATTATCATAAATAAATTATTTGGCTAATATTATATTGGGCTAGCTATCACTTTTGGCGCTTTTTTCTCATATTCAGTAGTTAGAGGCAATGTAAACAAAAATAGTTGCCTATTTATGTAGAGTTGAATGTTGATTTCCCTAAGAAAATTAAGTTTTACGGTGAACAGGTTAAGAATGTTTAAATACTTATAAAATACATGGAAACGGATTTTTATTATTACTTATAGAGCGTTTTTTTTGTAATTTAACATGGGACTTGTAATGGAAAATCATCTGCTCTTTATCACCAATAAAAACTCCCTCAAAAATATTAAGAAGAGACTTATTAGCTAATTTCTTCATCTATCTGCGTATCTGTTGTTGTATTATAAATTTCAGCAATTTAAAATAAGTATAAGTTAGTAATGCTATGGAATATTCTATTTTCCATCATTTCTATACGTGTAGAAAAGACGTTGAGGAAAAGCCGTGAAAGTGTCGTAAAATTTTGCCAATTACCTAGCCTGTCTAGGTGCTTGATGCGCATATAAAAATGTAAATATTATGGTATAGGATAATAAATTAAGCTTTTATTATTATCGTTTGCTCCGTTCGAAACTATTTATAGACTATAACATACTGTAAAAAGGACATTTTATAGAAACCGATACAGTTACCTACATTGTTAAGTATTTAACCACGGATACTTGCTTAGTTTAGTTTAGTGCTTGCGAGAGGACCTGTCATATTTTTAGCGAGTCGTTCGAAACTTTTTTAGGTAAGTTTACTCTATGTTTTATTTCGCTGCCGAATATATGAGGTTAACAGTCGACACTGAAAGGATTTTCCCAGAGGTTGTATAAAGGTTGAGAAAGTAATTGTGCTAATAGTGAATTATATCTGTGTATTAATAGGTAAAGGAAAAACTATCGCAAAGTAAGAGAAATTAAATATGGAGAAAAAGCAGATAATGATTTTTTTGTAATAATGAACTAAATTAATAAAATAAATATTAGAAATTACTACACGTAGTATTTTAAACATATTTGTGTTTGACATATATATTTATATGTGGTTATATGTAGTAAATGTAGTGTAATTTATTAGAAAAAAAAAATGACATTCCGTATTTTTGACATGTTGAGTGTATTCCAAACACATTTAATAAACACTTTTGGCATAAAATATTATAACATACACATAGCAAAAGTAACAAATATTTATACATCAGCAGGTAGCTGGTTATGGCTTAGGAACATCCGCGAATGGACGGGAATCAAAAGCGCTGTAGAGTTATTCCATGCTGCCAGGAATAGGACTGAATATGCGAAGCTGACTGCCAACCTTCACTAGTTGGAGAGGCACTAAAAGAAGAAGAAGAAGGTAGCTGGTTCAATTAAACATATTTAATTGAACCAGCTACCTGCTGGTTATATAACTGCTGCTTATATAACTATAATAGAGTTAGAATAAAAAATATATTATATTTTAATAGTGAATTATTTCCTTCACTGTCGTGAACGACACGTGCATGGTTTTCCATTAAAGGTCGGCCGTTAATTGATCTCTCGTCACCGAAAACTTCTGAAAACCGCAGGAGTTTGAATAAGCCCAGTCTCTTAATATAAAAAGCCGGTATAATGAATATAACTGTTTCTGTTACAACTGTAGGACCTGTACTTTTGTCGACACAGCATTTTACGTTCATTGATAGATTATAATTTATATAACATATCTACACAATAAATTGCCTATTTGTCTAAACAGAATTCTTACTTATTATTTTTTTGGTTGTAATTTATAAATAATAAAATATTTCAATAACTTATGCACTGTTATTTATTTGAATAGTTTCAAATAACAATTATTAATCATATCTTTTTGATATATTACCAATAGCAGGTGAAAAAGAAGAGCAGAAGATTGGACTCAGTGGTTGAGTACTGTCTGACAAACTTATATTAAGCAGCGGACGTGAACGAGCTGATAATGATATCTGTGATAAGACTTATATAATAATTCTAATAATAATTCTAATTCTAAAAAATTACATACAATATATATATAGTTTTAAATTTTTGACACCGGTAAAGATTGTTTTGCCTTAGCATAGGCCTCCCCCAAACCTTTCCACAAGACCCGATCGTGGGTTTTCCTCATCCACAGTGTGCCCGCGGCCGCTTTAATGTCCTCCTCCCATCTTTTCTGTGGTCTTCCTCTCTTTCTCTTTCCCTCTCTAGGGTACCATTCTACCACCTGTTTTGCCCATTTGTTCATTTTACTTCTAATAAGATGTCCTGCCCATTTAAATTTTAGCTTCCTGACAGTGTATGATACTTCTACAGTATTTGTTTTTTGACGTGTGATAAGACTTAACTAGAGAAAAATCAAAGAAAGACATCTAACTTCTGTACTATTGAATATATTAAGAATTATTGATGATAGTAATTGTATTTAAGATATAAAAATAAACATATTAATAACAAGCAATATAAGCAAATGTATCTCAGTGTAACATAGCATATTAAAACTAATTTTCAAAAAACTGCACTTATAATTTTCCTGTTTAAAGAATAGTATTTGATTCAATTCAACATTTGAGTATAATTCATGATCATCATCGTAGCGAGGCATGGCGCAACACACCGAGTAACAAGTTACATAAAAATACAAGTCAGCCGCTCAGCTCTGCCGCTACCGGTTGCCCCATACTGCTTCGTCCACTTTTTACTTGCTATGTAAGGCATAAAATTTTGCGTTGGACCTCGCACAGAATTAGAAATACTAAGAATAATCATGTCATTTTTGTTGTAAAGTTATTTGGCTTTTTGTTAGTAAGTGTTGGGTAATATGGCTCTTCCGATAGATCCTTTCACTACTAATAACATTAGAAATATTAAACAAGCGGTTCACCGAGGCTTGACCTAAGTAATATGTAGAAAACAATTTCAAAAATCACTTCAAAGTTCAAACACATCAACGGCATGAAGAATATTTTATTTGAACTCTAATAATCGAATGTTACTATATACCTAGGGGACTTAGGTTACATATAAAATTTCGTTAGTTTACACATATCACTTATGTTATAGATCCCAAACTTAAAAACCAGTCATATAAGTATGTAGATCTTAGAAACTTTCAAAACAAAATATTCAAAATAATAAATATTCGAATAGTGTACATACCATACAATAAACGAGGGCAAGAGACATTACTTTTAATTCTATAAATGAGCCAAATTTTAGTATAGAAAGGTAGGTCGGTCGCAAAATGGCTTGTGTGGGAAAAAAAAGACTAAGCAACTGCCTTACATGGGTTAAAATACATTTTTGTAGGGGTCAGATATCTTAAAATTTAAAAAATATGACTTTTGCTGAAGCAAACTTATCGCTATTGGATGAATCCAATAGCGAAAATGTTAATGCATGATTACATGCCTCATACTCTTTGTAGTGAGTAGGTTTTATAATCAGTTGGGTATCATTATTATGATAACTAACTGACACAACCCAATAGACAACTGACTGCAAAGGATTACTTTAGCTGACCAGCATAGTGACCTGACATGGGTTTACGTTACACGCCATACAACTATCCTGGGAAGAAGAATTCGACACCGAAATCTAGCTCATAATAATGTCGGCTTAACTCGCACAAACTTCTAAAGTGACTATTTGCCCCAAGATTTCATTGACATCCATATTAAGAACATAGGAAACTAATAAGAGCCCGTAGAAGCAATACTCGGTATTGATTTAAATTTTTAAATTATTCTTGTCTTTCTATATATTAACATATTTTTTCAACAAAGAGTTCTGTAATTTTATTTGTTATTATTTTTTGTATTTCTTGCCGAGTTCATATTTCTTTTATAAAAAAAAACCGATAAAAATATTTTAAAAAATGTTTTTATTTGTGACGTTACTTGTATATTTAAAAAAACATATTTTTTTGTAATACTGCAAGTTATCTAATTTTTCAAAGGTAGTCTAAATTCAAGCAAAAGTTCCCATCAGCTCCACACTGCACTTCAATTTTGAAACACTTTACTAAATTATTTCGCTCGATATAATCATCGTAAAGTTCGTTCGTGAAACTTGCCGAAAATGTTATCATGTTACTAGCTACTGTTAAATCTTCAGTCATAGTACATAGATTTGGGCCATATCTGTAAGTATATACCCTTTATTTATAATTTAATATATGTAAATTCTAATTTTTTACACCAATTCTTACCTGTAACTAATTTACACTTTAGGATCCTCTATGTAAAATATTTATTTTTACTTCTTCTTTGAAATTTCCGAAAAGTCCCCTATTAGTGATTCTCTAGAACCTACATGCGTTTTTTTTCCTATGTACAGTGTACGCCCATTAATGTTGGACTGCATATTAGCTACCAATCGCAGTGAGTGACGAAATAGTTTTACATAATGATATCTCAGCTGAGTTATATCACTCATTTTATTGTGATTCACAATAGAAGGACATGTGAGCTTTCATATGTAGCAAGGTAAATATTAACTTTGTACCTAAAACTATTTTCTATTTTTTTAAATAATAAATATTTATTTATATAAACAACAAAAATAAAAGTATACTATAAGGTGACTCACTAACTAAGACTGACTAACTAAGACTGACTGACTAAGAGATCAACGCGTAGCCCAAACCATTGAGCCTAGAATCCTTTTTTTTTCAGATAGGTTCTTTGTGTAGTCTAAAGGAAATTTAGCTTAGAAAGAAATTTTAGAAAATTCATCTCTAAAAAATAAAATAGGGATAAAATTATTTATCACATCATACAAAGATAAATTATTACATATTATTTAACGGACTTATTATTTAAATTTTAAGAAGACTACATTTTTGCTCTTGATTGAAAATGAAGGAATAAGAGAATATAATAAGAAAATATTATTGCTATAGAGTTGCAGTTCTAATAGCTAATTTTTACAGCAACGACAATTGCCTATTTTAGAAATTTTCAGGTTCAAATCTTACGTAAGAATAATTATTTTCTGCTAGATATTTAGCAGCGGCGTCCATCGTCCAAGGTGTCCATACAACACGGTCCCCACCGGCTTACTTTAATTTTAAAAATACAAGTATGAGACCTAGAAAAAAAAAGTTCTCCAGGACAATGTGGAGCACAGATTGTAATTGAGTTTTTAAAAAAACAAAGTTAAGTAAGGTGTTAAGTATAAAATTGCAAAAAACAAGCTTCGACATCTAAAACCCCTAAAAAAATCAACACAAAAAATCGATAGTGCCATTAATAAATAACTTTATATCACATACCGGCTTGTCTAAATTTACCACTGCCACTGATACTCATGAGATGAGATTTGAAAAAAAATTTCTTTAAAGATTACTTGACAAGAGAGAATGCTGTTTATTAAATATTTTGATATTTCTAAGTGCAGTACAACAAGGCGCGGGTTTCATTTCCACGTAAAAAATGTTTGTACCCTTTCCATTTTTTTTTATTTAGCTGTTTTGTTACTAATTTTTTTTTCCTCGAATATAAATTATATTTGAAAAAAATTGGTTTCATTTGCAATTTTGTAATCAATATAATTTGACTGTTTTTTATTTTTTTCCTTTTAGATTATTCTTTATTTGATTATTCTGTAGCCTTTCATGAATAAATTATAAGTCTGATTCGCGCATATAAAATCTTCTAAATTACAGTCAGTTTTAGAGTAACAAATAATATTATATTACTTATTATGCGTTCATACTTTATGGATTGATGAAATATATCTAAAATCAATTATATGATTCTTATGAAATAAGTGTATATTTCTCGTTCTCTTTTTCATTTCTTTTAATATTTTTATATCTAATATCAATATTACTTAGTGAAGTTAGAAAGAAATTATGCGAGTAATTAACGTAATTTTAGGGTGTCAGTTATTTATTTTTTCAACAAAAACTACATTGACTATCAATTCAAAAGTATCCTATAAGTTGCTCCAGGTTTTAAACTATAACCATGCAAAAAATCATTCATTTCTATCCAGTAATTATCGGCATATAGAGTAACTTGTCTATGTAGGTTTTTATTTTTTTCATGAAAACTAAATCGAATGATAGGATAAAAACTATCCTATATGTACCTCCAGACTCTAAGCTATTACTGTGCCAAAATTCATTCATTACTATCCAGTAGTTTTGGCGTGATGCGCGTTCAAATATACAGACAGACAGACAGGCAAAAATTCTAATGATTGGTTTTTTCGATTCTATGAACGATATATTAACGTACCCAAGTACCCAATTGATTTTTCCAAAAAAAATCATGTTCAGAATTAACTTTTCTGCTCTTTTATTATATATATATAATATATTTTCTTGCAAATTTGAATTGCAGAAATCATCTCAATTTATTTATTTTTTTTTTTATGGAAAGGACAAGGCAAACGAGCGCATCAATTGTGCCTATTACTGTTGGCTTGGCTTAGGTGCATAAAGTACAACGGTACCAGATCTGTAAAATTATCATGCACAGGTCTCACTCAAAATGTTGCAGTTGGTAGAGCTTTGATTGATCTTGATTTGAGAGAAAACTCTCTGCTCATTCTCCAAGTGGCCAGAAAAGAAACTACGTTTGAATCTGTTTCCTGTTGGCTATTATTGATCTCTCAATTAAAAAAAATAACCAACTTTTGTCCTAAGTTTCTGGGTCTTTTATTCACCGAATGAACTGTATGCGTAGCTATCAAGTCTTCATGACGAAACACTTGTCACTCAGCTTCATCCGTTACGGCGCTCCTAGTATACTAAACAATAAACCTAAGCTTACATTCTATTCATAGGTTATAAATTGGATAATACGTCATAGGATATGGCCGAATTCTAGAATTAGGATAGCTATAATTAATTAATTTATATTGATTATTATGATTTTGACCAAGAGTTATAAGTTATGAGGTTACCACCTAGGAGTATGATTATTTTTAAATTATTTCTCCGCTCTTGTAAGACAAAATATGGCGTTAAGTTCTGTCACTCCAATACGCAATGTCGTTTTCAAGCACAAAACGGAAAACAGAATATCTTGACACTAGTTTGACTGCTATAATAATAATATTAATAATAATTCTTTATTCAAGTGACATTGACTCATTATGGTTAGT
>JAKGSA010000499.1:176784-194883 GCA_033558755.1 Philaethria dido
TAGTTATAATAAAATCAAAATAATCTGTACAAGTACAGCACATCGCAACATTATATTAAAATGAAAATTTCTGAGTGCATTACGGTATGTAAAACATTCGAGCGTAGCGTAACATTGTGAAAGAACATATTTCGACGTTCACAGAATAGGTCCCAAGGCAGCGGCGCCCGGTTCACACCCGCCACCGCCGGCCCGCCGCGTTCCGTTCTCCGACCGCAATGTTCTGAGTTTCTATATCTTTGTAGTCATAACCTCCACATCACCTCGCGCTCGCGCCAGCGATCACGACCTTCTCTAATTGTTTAAGGGGATAAAGTGGCAAAATGGAAAAACTTTGTGTGTACCCACATAAAAAGCACGTCTATGTTTATTTGATAGAAACAGCCACGATTTCTTCGCAAAATACAATGATTATTGTTGTTTTTGTTTTATTTTTAGCGTTTTTATATATTGAGTTGTGCAAACCTGAATAATGAGTTCTTTGAAGAAAAAATGTTATCTAGATATACTTTACTATATTAAATGCTGTCTAATGAAAAGCATTAATTTAGAGCTAAATGAGAGGGGTATTATAATGTTTGATTATGTAATAATAGCACAATAAATATTTTTTGTGTTACACTATGAAATAATTGTATAATTTAATTGCGATTGCGATAAATGGAAGCCATGTTTAATATTTATATTTTCTAATGAATATTGTAAATCTACCATATACGTATGGTATTTTTGTTACGTTTGTAACGGAAGGATATAGGTATATTGTCAAGAGAGTCATATCACGGTCAACTCATGACAATATTACAGGCATTCTAGGTCCCTATTTTGTAAAGTCAACATCAAAAAATTAAATTATCCTTGAAATATTTATCAAAAAAATCTCATACTATGTACATACCCAGGTAGCTTTGGTCTGGTCATACAAAGCGCACTTTTACACGCCCTATCATTTAAAAACGGGAAGCAGATAGAAAAGGGAAAAAAAAGCTATACAGGAGATATAACATATTATATGTGCGCCTGTCGTGGCGCAGAGGCACAAGCGTGCGACTGTAAATGCGACAGGTTGTGGGTACGATTCCCACTCCAGGATATGAAAAATTTAAAAAAAATGTTTTATGTATTCATTTCCTGAGTATGGTAACAAGGCAAAGCGCGGCGTTGAGTTCCGCCACTTAGCTCGCAATGCCTCAATCCGGCGGAAAGTGGGGACCGGAAATGTTGAAAAAGAGCAGTGTCTTAGCACTAGGTTCTTAGATTCCCTCTGCCTACCCTGCTATTTGCGGGATACAGCGTGAAGCTCCTGTATCCCTTTCGGTTAACAGGAAAATATTTAAGAATTGTAAATCTATACTAACCTAGTTCAAATAACTAATGTAGTCTCAATTCAGTCTTAAATGTAAATATAAGACAGAATGATATAAGCAACGCTATTGGCAAAGGATTTCATGCATATAACATTATATTTAGTGACCGACCAAAGTTTTGGTTACGATAACGGTTTAGGGTAGTTTCGGCCACACTCGGTTTCGGCTAGTTGATTGAATTTTAGAACTAATTTAAGTACTCTCATGGTTTTATTTTATAGTTTAAGAAATATATACTGCTAATGATATGCTGATAAATAAATTAGAAAAGTGATAAGAGTGTAAATTAATATGAATATAGTCATTTCGAACACTACAGTAGTACGTCTGAGTGTGTCTAAAAGACGCGAGAACAAAAGATCTCATGTTTGAAAATGTTAAATATTCCGTAATTCAATTCGCCTTCAGGAACAGATAAGAAGAACCATTGAAATAAATACAAATTTTAAAAACATATGCCTGTTCATGCTTTATTTAATAAAATCCTAAAAATTATAAAATCTCAAAAAAATTAAGAATTAAATTATGTGAAATACCCAGATAATTTTCATTTCACCTACTTTGCAAAAAGTAATGATAGGTAGATTTTTCGCCTAATGATAAGCGTCACAATTAAAATAGTTTTACCTTAGCAACGTGCGTTACGCTTTATACAAAAAAGTTATCAATAAAAAAATATGTACATTGTTATTAAAAAATATAGGCTTCCTGCATTTCTTCTTCAAATTTGTTACTCCATCATTCGCATAATTTTCGTAAAAAAGCTCCATAGTTATCCATCAATATTATCCTTCCACCACTCATATTTTTTTATTTTTCCAGGATAATTTAGGTAAAGCTGAAACTACATATTATTTTGACAATATGACTTATTTTCACAGACTATATAATAGCAACAGAATAAATACAATTATTTTCATCTATAAGCATAAACATCTAGTAACCGTAAACCAAAGAAACAAAAACAACACTCCACACTAAATACTGGACAATATTTAGTTATCTTCACAACAACAATTTTATGTAAAATATTTTTCTAGTGAGCGAATCGATCAGAACCATGAATAAAAAACATCTGCCAACATCATATCACATCTCTCTTGCGAAAGTGAAACGTCCCACCGCCTTATTTCCTCAATAAAAATCATATGAGATTGAGAATTAAATGTTAAATATCTAAGTAAGCTTATCAATTCTGGCATATAGAACAATAACCAATAAAGAAATAAATGTTTATTTCTTTAAGTGATAAGCCCATATTTATTTTGATAAGCCCAACATTTTCCTTTTCTAATTTTGAACTAAACACTGGCTGGCACTAACACTTCTTTTTACACTTATATAATAAATCTTGAAAGGAAAAAAATCAAGGAGCACATCAAATACACACTGATAAAAAAACCTTATTATTTAATTAAAATTAACATATTGATCACGAACAATAAAAAACAGTAACAAAAATCGACACAGAACACAATATTACTTACTAGTAGCGTGTTTTTAAGGATTGGAAATAAAAAGCCATTGAAAATTCTACATCCATTATAATTCAACGTCATCATTGTTGATAATTAAAATTAATACATTTCAGACGCGTTCAAAATCTTGTCATTTATACAAGGGATCCTAGTGAACTAAAACTTATTTTATAATAACTAAGCTTCTCTGTATCCATCATCTCATTTCAACACTGTTATGAACAAAATAGCGTGAAAATAAAAAAAAAACATCCGAGATATTGAATGGAAGTCCAGAGTTAATATTTGTAAAAAATCAGTCTAGATAAGGAAACTTGTTCTCTCAATCGAAATCGGTTTGCTGAATCGACGCCACCTTAGCCTTAAAACTAAAGGAACATAAATTTAGAACTTATAATTAAAGCAAAAAAAAAATAGCATAATATTAATCGATACATATAAAATAGTACCAAAACGTCAAAATATTCAAAATTTAGAGATTCATAGGGCGCATGACTAGTCACATGTGAA
Organism: Philaethria dido; assembly: GCA_033558755.1. NCBI lineage: Eukaryota > Metazoa > Arthropoda > Insecta > Lepidoptera > Nymphalidae > Philaethria > Philaethria dido. The sequence goes on from JAKGSA010000499.1 coordinate 180,140, forward strand.
AAATACCTTGTTGGTTTTTTACAAAAAGGCAGTCTTGTACTTGGTTAGTATCACTGAAATATAAATTAATATGATATAATACATAAAGCGGTAAACAAATGCGTACACGATACCTGTAAGAAACTACAGGCACAAGCAGCCATTGTGATGTCGCAGCGAGCGATAGAAACCTATCAATTCCATATTCTACACTTCCGAAACAGACAATAATCTCCATACATTCCGCACATCGCAAACTAAACTAAACGCAGTCTTGTCATGTCAGTATCACAACGAAACAGACCGACGTCGAATGAGAGAGGGCAAGTATTTTGGCAGTGTAAGAAAAATGACCAAAATCTGCAATGCGTAGGATAATAAAGATCACAATACAGTTAATACTTACGAATAAAACCTTACATTAGCCATAGGTGAGGCGGTGACGAATGTTGTACAGAGCCGGCCCGCCGCGCCCGCGCTTACTAAACCTTACTTTAAAATATATCACTTATATATAAATAGTGTATGAATAAAAATGGTATTCTATTTAAAAATATGCTTGATTTTTATCATCGAAAACCTAAAATTATAACTGTTAATTATTGATAAAAAAAATTCTATATAGCATATTGTTTTATAACTATAGTATTAGGATAAGGTGCATCCGATTCAACCACCATGAGTTTTTGAAAACTATCTCATTACCACTAAAGCTAGGTTCGATTATACAATATTGTACAAAAAAAGTTCGTTGCTAAACTATTATTATTTTTAAATTATTTGTGATAAACACAATACTATAAAAATATTGTAAAAACCGACATTACGTCAAGAAAGAAAATGGACAAGGTGCATTACAATAATAATCCCATCAAGCATATCTGAAAGCATTATAAGTACATAGAGGAACGGCGCGAGCACGAGGGTACGTCTAAAAAGCTACCTACTCCACTTAAATCGATTAATTTTGAAGGAATGTTTCATACAACGTTACAGTAATGGAAAAATTGTGCGATAATTCACGCCACAACTACCTAACAATTATACTGACATTTTTAAAAAACACATGAGAATTGAACATTTCCACGTATATTCTACTTACAACAAACACATAATGGTAGCGGTTGAACATAAAATATTTGAACCTTTTAAATCAGTGCAATAAAGATTGAAAAGGAACATTATTCCCGACTGTATATATTTTTAAAGGTAAAAATATTCTACATAGCAACAGTATAAATTAAAAACAAATTCTTTTAAGTAGAACACCGCGCTCATTCAATCATCATACAATATTGCTTATTATCGGCCATGTACAAAACGGTCACCGCGCGGTAAACGTGTACTAAAAGTGTAAACATGAAAAATTTACTTTTTAATACTATATGTGAAAAAGAATACAGGCAAATTTGTATAAATACTTACTATAAATAATATTAAAAAAGCCAGTTCCGTTAACACTTGTCTCTTATTCTCACACGACATTATTTAATTTGTCAGTCAGTAAATAAAACACGTTTACACTGCAAGTAGACGGTAATGAGTTTGTATCGATACTCGTATAAACTAGTAGTGAAGTCAGCGGAAGCAGCCTCAGTCTTATCAATCTGATGTGGGGCAACGCTTAGACTCCAACGTGTACTCCGCCATAATCTGAAAATTATTTTAATTGGCATTAGAACTCATAAACTACTATTGGCAACAATATTTTTCTACATGGGCTGTGTACTACGAATCGTAAATCGTAAGTGTAGGTCCAAAATGTTATCTTTTTTTTTGTTATGGATTATATATATGAATCATTCTAATTATGGATTATATATATATCTATTGTTCATCAAAATTATACTTTTTTAATTTAAACAAATTATTATTATTATTTTAGTAAGTTTTATTTATTATCTATTTGTAAATGTCCTTTTTAATAAAAACTTAACCTCTCCAGGGATACTGCTACTTTTTGGTTACTATAATTTTGCAACCATATACACAAACAGCCATTTCAATTCAGTCCATTGATAAACAATAAATATCAACTATTTATTGTTTATCAATGGACTGAATTTTACAAAAAAGCCATAGAAATATATAAAATAATGTAAAATACCAAATGTTAAAAAAATATGAATATAAAAGGAATCCCTGAAAGAGGTTAAAATAAAACTGTCAAAATGCACGTACCAGAATATTTTATGCCTCGGTAGGCTGCTCTACGGGTTCGGTGCGCTCCTCTGTGGACACTGACTTTACCTTGATGTCCGCCTCCTTCTTGTCGTCTTCTAGTTTCTCAGTTTCTACGGAGTCGCCGTTGGCACCATTCACTTCCTTGCCGTTCTCTACCGACAATCTTGTACTTAACCCGTCGTTGCTAGCGTCGCCATTTAGGTTTATCTCTGCTTCGCCATTCGTCTTGCCATTCACTTGTTCGCTACATTCCATGGGTTTTGGGCTGGATTCGTCTGTTTTTGTTGCCTCTATTGTTTCCGTAGTGTTATTTGGTTTGTCTTGTTTGGAAGACTCGGGACTCTTTTCGGTAACGGTCTTTGTTTCGTCAGTTTCCATCGGTGATTCAGCATCCTTTGAACTACTTTCTGTTGGTGCTTGTGCTAACGATTCTGCTGGTGTTTCCACTGGTGTCTCCGTTGACGTTTCCGCTGGTGTCTTAGCTGGTGTTTCCACAGGTGTTTCCGTTGGTGCTTTTGCTGACGTTTCCGCTACTTTTTCTGTTACTGTTTCTTCTGGCGTAATTTCAATTTTAACGTTACTTTCTTCAATTTTTTCATCAGCAATACTTGCTTCAGTAGAACTAGGTTTATCATTATCAGCCTTTGTTGCCGTTACTTCAGTTTGTTTATCAGATTCTTGCTTTTCTTTACTACATTCAGCCTTGTCAGTTGGATTCGTCGTTTCATCTTTACCTGGTGTAGCTTTTTCGATCGCTTCAGTTTTTTCCTGCGTGGAATCTGATTTTGTTTTACTTAATTCACCTTCATCCTTCGCATTTTCAACTTTAGCCTTCTTTTCTTTTTTTAAAACTTTAGATTTTGGATTTATGCTTTCTGTTAAGTCATGCGCTATCTTTTCACAATGCTTCATTTCAATCGCTAGTTCTTTTTGTAGTATAGTCTCAGAGATAAGAGGTTCATTATCTGATTCTGTTGATTCTTCAGCGATAGTTTTTAAAGACGGCCTTATTAATATATTGTCTAAATTTGTTACGTTTTCTACTTTTGTAAGAATATCTGCACATTCCTTTTCTAATTCTTGGCCTGCATTCTGAAGATCCTCTATGACTTCCCCCGATTTAGGCTCTTCAACAATTGGTACAATATCGTCTACAATTTCAGCCATCTCTGCCAGGTGTTCTTTATCACCAGTAATTTCTTCAATTTCAGTTATAACAGTAGGAGGAGTTTCTTCAGCAATCGGTGCTTTTTCTTCTACTGGCTTATCTACATTTTCTTTTGCAACTTCTGGTTTTTTACCACTTTTATCATTTTGGACTGACTCGTCAGTCGTTTCTTTTTCTTTGAGTTCTTTAGGAGGTTCAGATTTATCAGCAGAATCTGTTTCCATTTTTTCATTATCCTCCGTTTTATCATTGGCTTCTGTTACGACCGGTTCAGCATCAGAAATAGGAACATCAACTTCGTTTGAATCTGTAACTTCTTCAACAACTACTGCTGGTTCCTTCTTCTCTTCCTTGCTTTCCTCTTTTGTTGGTGCAGATTCTTCATCTACTTCCATTTTTTCAGATTCTTCTTTCGCCTTTTCCACATTAGCGCTTTCAGGTGCTTTTTCAGCGTCTGGTTTTGACTCGACTGCTTCTTTTATATCGTTACTCGAATCTGTCTTAGGAACTTTAGCTGGCTGCTGCTCCTCCTGAAACATAAGCATTTCAAAGTCAAGCAAAACATAAGGCTATTTTTTAAATAAACGTGTTTGGTAACGAAAAAAAAATCATTATAGTCAATTCAAAGATTTTTTTGGTAAAGGTGTTTTTTTCAAAACTCTAAAATTTTGGATGACATGTTTATATTTTAGAATAATAAGTTTTCTTTTCAAATTTTATTATGAGAGATATTTATAATCCAAAATCAATAGACATAAGCACAACTAAAACAGGTTAGTCATCATTCATTACTTTATTTGTCATAATAAAAATTAAAAAATTGTGTTATTTTAGTAGTTATTATTAAGAAATTAAAAAAATAATACTCTAATTAATAATTATTAACTACAACATATTCAATAACAAACAAATAATCATTTTATTTCTTCATTACTATGTAAACCAATTATAACCATTATTAGAATTGAAAAAGAAAATGATCAGTATTTGTCTCAAAGGTATGTCAAAATTAGTCAAAAATATTGTCCTTCAACGTAAAAAACGTATAACGTATAATGAATAAAACAAAACATTTGATTTCTTTTTATTATATATTTACAAGCACCAAATAAATTCATCTATACAGTAACATAAAAGACCAATAATAAGAATAATTTTCTTTCTAGAAATCCATCACCATTTCATTTTTGTATTTAATATATTTTTAAACAATATAGCAATATATGTGTTTCTAAAAGTAACATACATATGGCTATGAGACCACCAATATAGGAGAAATTTGATTACACGTTTTTGTAAAAAATAATTATTACAGAAAAAAAAAATTAAGATGTAGAATCAAAAAAAGCCTTTACTGTGAGCCTCATAAAAAAATTAAAAAAGCACTATTCTACATATCCAGCACCAATATATATATTCTAAATACTAAAAAAAAAAAAAAAACAGCAAATATGCATAACAAGTAATAACAAAGTAAGTCAATCAGAACCGATTCTTAGATTTATAATTTATTTGAATGATTGAAATGGAAGCCATAAACTAATAACAAACCAAAAAAAAAACAGGTAAATGGAATAAATTGATACTGCATTTCTTCTACTCATGTACATTATCGTTATCCCTAATGCGAATAAATAGGGTGTGAATGAGATGGAATTTTTGTGTGGAAATTATTGTATTTGTTGAACAATTTGTTTAATTAATGAATTTTATTGTAGTCAAAATTTTGAATTTTTAGGCCTTTAAATTGTTGTATTTGTTGTTTTTAAATGTGTTTTTACAAAGTCTCTGATTATGTCAGAGGGACCCTGCATTATAAAAAAAAAAAAAAGAAACCCTTAGAAAGAAAGCGTACTCACTTGCCAAACTCATAATTTCTTTTTCTTTTGATTTATAATACAACAAAAAAGGAGTTCTCAATTCATCTGTATTTTTTTTTCAATCATACATTACTTTTTACTAGGTGAACCAATATTGACGATTCCTTTTATAAGATAACTAGTGCACTTTACTTACTATTTCAGTAACAATTATATGTTTTAATGGACATAATTTTAAGTCGATTTTTATTTTATTCAAATTATTTAAGTAAGTAAGTATCTTTCTAAGAGTGTATATCAGTTCTAACGTACATACATAGCACATGCAATAGTTCACGGCACCTGCGGGTCCGTCTTGCGCTTGTTGGAGGTGGCGAGCTGCGCGAACGAGTGTATGACCGCGAAGGCGTCGGTGGCTTCCGCCGGCAGCGACGCGTTGCCCTCGCGGCTCACCAGCGCCGCGTGCATGCCCGCAGACCGCGCTGCTTCTGCCTCTGCAAATTATTATTATAACAATAAATAAATATTTTAGGCGTGATTAAGGAAGTAACAAGGCAAAGCGCGGCGTTGAGTTCCGCCACTCAACACGCAATGGCTCAATTTGGTGAAAAGTGGGGAACGGAAATGTTGAAAGAGAATAGTGTCTTGACACTAGGTTCTCTGGTTCCCTCTGCCTACTCCGCTATATGCGGAATACAGAGTGAAGTGGAAAAAAAAGAAAAAAAAAAGGGAAGTGAGTGGAAGTGGGATTCGCCCATTCGGGGGAATTTTTATATTTAAATTATTCTCATTCCTCCACTCTGGTAACTCAAAGAGCAGAGTTGAATTTCGCCACTTAACCTGTAAATGTCTCGAATTCAGGAGGATAGCAGCAAATGAAGTGTCTTGACTCTTCGATAGGATAACGCGTGAAGCTCTTATGGTATAATAATAACAAGAAGTATAACGTTTAACGCCTGTCGTGGCGCAGAGGCACAAGCGTGCGACTGTAAACGCGACAGGTTGTGGGTTCGATTCCCCCTCCAGGAAATGTAAAATTTAGTATTTTCATTTCTTGAGTTTGGTAATAAGGCAAAGCGCGGCGTTGAGTTCCGCCACTCAACACGCAATGCCTCAATTTGGTGGAAAGTGGGGAACGGAAATGTTGAAAAAGAATGAAGTGTCTTAACACTAGGTTCTCTGGTTCCCTCTGCCTACCCCGCTATATGCGGGATACAGCGTGAAGTTAAAAAAATAAAAAAAAGTATAACATATTTTCTTCTTAAATTTGCCAATGTACCTATCAATTCAATAATAAACCTTAATTTAATAACACATTAAAGTTACAAATCAAGTATACTAGTAACATCACTACTCAAAATATAATGAATATATTGAGTCAATAGACTAAACAATATTCTTACAAGTTCTGCATAACATCTAGAAGCTAAATTCTTATTTTATACACCTTATCTAAAACCTAAGCTTTTAAAGAACGAATGCAATCAAAAAATAAATTACCCTTAGGAATATCAGTGAGGAACAATATATCTTCTGCTTTACAGCCAATCTTTTCAACGATGGCAGTGTAGCTCGAGACCTCCTGTTTGGGACCAAGAAATGTGTCAAAATATCCATCAATCAACGGAAGAAGATCACCAGCTAGGGACTTCTCAAAGAGCAGCTTCTGGGCTTGCACTGAGCCTGATGAATAAATGTATATCTTCTGCCCTTCCACTCCGTGCCATTGTTCAAGGGCTGAAGATACGTCATCATATACACTAAAAATTAAAAAGATTAAATGTTAAATATATTAGAGTGTAATGGGAAAGAATTATTTACTGTATCATAGTCTATATATAAATACGTGAAGCTAAAACTTTGTACCCCTTTTACAAAAAATACGCGGACGGAGGAGCATGAAATTTGGCACACTTATAGTTCATATAGAGCAGGAGTGCAGAATGTTAACATTTTTCAAAAATAATGCAAAAAAAGTATATTAAATTAATAAAATAAATATTACACTTTAACTTTTTTACTCTAAAAACACACTATGATTTGACATCCATATTTATATAAAATGACATATGCATACATTGCTAAAGAAAACGCATTAATAACGCGTAAACGGGGATACTAGTATGTATAAAAGCACAGGAAACACATGAGCAAAACTTTCTCGTCTTCTCTTAGATAACAAATATAACAGAAAACTTATACCTTTATCAACTTTTTCACTCTAAGCTTGTTTAATTGTGAAATTGTTAAATGTTGTCTTTTACACTAACGCTTTGTTTACTTACTTATATTATAAATGCGAAAGTAACTCTGTCTGTCTGTTACACTTCCACGCCTAAGCCACTGAACCGATTTTGATAAAATTCAGTATGAAGGTAGAACTGAACTTGGGAAAGGTCATAGGATATTTTTTATCGCGAAAAAATTTTTATAAAAAAATATTTTTATTTTTTATATATTTTTTTTGACAAATAATCTAGACATTGGGAAAGTCTATAGGCTACTCCTTATACGTTGCGCGATATAGCCGAATTCCACGCGAGCGAAGCCGCGGGCGGAAAGCTAGTTTACTATACGCACTTACTTCACATAAGTAAAGTCACAAAAACTTACTTTTTTGGTAGTACGGAAATGATATGATAACCCTAAAATAAAGTACCTTGACACCAACAATACTGATAATATAATCTTCGTTCCCTTTAGTGGCATAATTGACTTTTAATCTTATATTCTTTTATATTAAGAAAAAAAAAGTTATATCTATCTATACTATAACGAAACAGTAAAGTGTGTGTGTGTGTGTGTACAAAGAAGATATTTATTAAATAAATAGTTTGGGGGGTTTAAAAATTAATACAGAATAATATGAATAATAAGAATCTTTTTTTGGAATTGGAAATCGATTTTTTTTCGGTGTATAACAATTAAGCTTGGGCAGGACTTAGCGTGTACTAAATTTTGAAAACTGTAACATCTAACTTAATAGATCACTTAAACTATAAGGAATTAAGAAAATTCGCCGTAACAGAAGTCGTTGACGGTGAAAGCATTTTCCATCGTCAAATAAAAATTAAAGATCTGGAACATAAACTGGACGAAGAACCACATTAGTCCATATAAATTATTAGAAATAAGAAAATGCTCTTACAAAAATTGTTCAGTGCAATGGCTATGAATTCAGTCTTCACTAAAGGAATGATTGTAGCCTTATGATCTTAGGCCCTATATTCGAGGAAAGCAATTGATAAGAGGAATCAGTGTGGAAAGGTCAATTATCCACGCTCAAGAAGTTACGGATAGCGGTTAGTGCTAAATAAATTGTACTTATTAATCACTTTTTTAATTCTATATCAACTGAGTGACATGGAAAGAAAATTAGGGAGTACAAATCGAAGTACAATGTGGTTAAGCACTCTGTAATAGGGATGATGGAGAATAAGGACCTGTATCGATTTTGGCATATCATTTGAAATCAAACTGCTGGGGTGAAGGTTGTCGGACAGTAAGAATCAGGATTTCGGTGACAAGTTGCGAAATGTTTGTTACTACTTATCCGAACTCGACTATAATGTTTGGGAACAATTACTGTATGAAGTTCCTAATACAATTTTAATTGGTGTCAATACTGTGTAAATTTCTTTTGCAATGGATGGGTCATTAATTAAACAAACAGAGAAATTAAAGTGTCCCACTAACGCGGCATGAGATTTAAACTTATTTAATTTAATAATAATAATAATAATCCTTTATTGTACACCCATATTAATTACAAAAAAAGAGAAACATGAAATAAAAATAGTTAAATTGTACAAAAGGCGACCTTATCGCTGTAACAGCGATCTCTTCCAGGCAACCTTAAGGCATAGGAAAAAAAGGAAGGGAAACGGGGCTAAGGGGGTGTGAACAATACATAAAGTAGATATTTAATTTAATGTTTCGAAAATATATATATTTCATTTTAATTTAGCTCAAAGGTTTTATTTCTTATGTAAGACGATTCCTTCGATGACTTATTTCTTATATTGGGCGGGATTGGATTGGAGATTATCAATTGTGAAAATGACATTATTTTCGAATAGTTAAATTTAAAAAATTTGATAAATAAAAGCTAAATAAAACTAAATTAGTATTCGTTTTCATTACAAATTTCTAATAAGTGTTAAACTGGAGATAAAAAAAGAGGGTCTGCCGATTCTTTTTGCTTACAATATGGGTGAACGGGTCAAAAAACCGGTATCCACTTTTGTGGATCTATAAGGCTTTTGCCATACTGTGTAATATCATTTATAATTCTTTTTTAGACCAGAACTACAGTGTGCACTATTACTTATAACTATAATAAATAGGAAGCCAAGATTGATTATTTTACCACATTTTTGATTGTTCATTATTTTTATAAACATAAAAATTAAGTGGATTACAGAAATTACTCTATAATATTTAATTAAATAGACAATTTATTTGATGCCAACAAAATTTCTATTCCACACACAACATAGAATAAACATAAGACTGTTCATTGAGATACATATTATAGAATACTATCTTATTTATGTCCTTGCTCAAAGTACTTCAGTAAGTCCTGTAAATGCTTGAGGGGCCCCAATTTACGATCACTGGACATCTGCCACTTAACATTGTTCACTAGACCCTGTATTTGGTCTTCTTTTGAGGCGTCCTGAAATTTTATTTGTATAATATGACTGACACATAAAAGTGGCCATTTGTAACACAATTATTGATATATTAATTGCTTTCTTATTTTAATTATGTAATTCGTAAATAAACAAGTTACATTTTATCAAATAATATATCTATTCATTTTAAAGTATAACTTAGATTGAAAACTTGAGCCAAAAACTAGAAGTATGTGTGGGGAAAGCCTAAACCGTACATTTTGCTACAAAAACCAAAAAGTATCCAAGCATCCAGGTGGTTTAAAATTCAATTACACATGGAAATTTATTTATTTATTTAAATTAAATTTTAAATAAAAGCCAGACTTTAATTAAAAGCCAGACTTTAAATATTTTTATTTATTTAAAGTCTGGCTGTACAAAATGTTGCCACCATACAAATCAAAAAATAGAAATCTATTCCTCTGAAAAGTTTTTATAAAAGTATACATTATCATGTACAATATATTAAAAATATTGAGTATAACGGCGCCTAAAGGATAAATGTACATTTAGATTAGAAATTCTAATTTTCTCACAATCAATTCAAATACCCACGAGCGACGGTGAATACGCAGGGGGAGCAAGAAAATCGATCGCTACATTCTAAAACTTTAATGTAAAGGATAAAATATGAATACAAATAACTTTTATACTTTTTTTCAATAATTTTAACCAACTCATGATATGCTATTTCCTCATTTGAGAATAAGCAATGCTTTGCGCTTAACTACTCAATTTTGTAGAACCTAATATCACATTTTTTTTTATTATGGAATAACAATATATAAGCCCCCGCACAGAATGGTGTTCATGGATAACCTAGAATCAACTCACTCCATTAGCGGCTTTCCACTCGAATTCAAGACATAGCGTGTCAACTCAAACGCCGAGTTTACTTACAAGAGCAAAGAAGTGAAAATAATTTAAATACGATTATTCCCCCGAGTGGGATCCGGACCCGTCCCACATACACTGCCCTGCTGCGCGCCGAATTAAATATTGGATTTAATAAATTTTACACAATTGGTGGTCAATTGGATCTGTAGATAAAGCGTTTAGCCAACATATCTACAAGTATTTCCATAGAAAATCTTAGGATTACCTCTCCAGGGATAGCTATGAACCCTTGAACACTTTTTTTCTCGTCTTCAACAGCCAATCTTCTCAATGCAGCCACCGCTTCTTTTACATCACTGGTTTCCCAATGGTTCTCAAGAAACTCTTTCACATTGTCTTCAGCATAAGGAAACAACTGGTCCTACAACAATAATAAATAATAAAATTTTAAATATTAAACAAATTTTAGAGCATTTCTGTATAAGTAACGAGGGTAAATAGGGTTTCATAAAAGTAATATAATAGTAACTCTTAGCAGACAGTTTATATGTTCCAATTGGAGCCTAAAGATCCCATTTAATATGAATACATTGAGTAGAATATTTATCAGCTGAAAAATATACAATATTGGGAAGATCAAAACTGTTGCGTGTAAATACACGAAAAAAAAAAAATATTAAATATACACTAACCCAAAATAAACACGTGTTACGAAAGTGTCCATTCCAGAATAAACTTTATTAAAGTAATGGTTAGAGAGAAGATTATACGATAAGTTATCCTCTATCAAAAATGTTATTATGCCCTATGACCAAGAAACAAAGAAGAGGTGCAAAGAAATATGCAACACATAATCGTTCCCATATCTCTGTCTGTGAAGAAGAAAATTTGTAAAGTATGTTGAGTTTTCTTAGAAAAGACTGATAATATTATCTGGAGGTAACTACTAGAAAAACTTTGGAATATTTCGACAAATGGCATTGGGCCCGTTGATCATGATCCGTCCATCCACAACGGATCTACGACGTCATAGTTTTCACAATCGAACACAATCGAGTTTTAGTAGGTGGGATTGGCTCTTTTGAAGTGTTCTACGTAACCACTCGAATAGACACTGAAAGTTGTTGATTGCATTTAAGTAATAAATAGTAGAAAATAAGAATTATTTTAAAATAAATTTACGATTCACCAATACACTTGGAAGTTACAAGAAATCTTTCTACTTATTGTGCCGGTTTCTATTTTCGAAAGGACGTAAGAAAACAACCTGAAATATAACTTCATCTCAGAGTAATTATGTTCTATTACAAACACAGGCTGGCTAATTAATAACATCCAGAAAACTTAAATATCAATTTTATATGACTATCCCCCATTTTAATACAAAAAAAATATAGAAAAACATATACAAAAATATAATGGATTCCATTTGTAGTTATACATACTACATAATGTTATCTTTTAGACAATATTGTTAGTAAGTATACCTAAATATTATCAAAGGTAAATTATTTCATTTATAAACATATTTTTCAGTAACACAATGAGTCTATTTTTCAGTGAAAACTTCTAACGCTATAAAATAAGCCAGTCAAGATTTAATAATAGTAAATATGGAGGTTGTATTGTTTCTTATTATGTAAGTAATATCGATACAACAATATGCCTAAAGGTTTTTTTAGATAGTCGTAAAGATCTTTGAGCAGCAAAGTTTTACATCTTGGTAATATCAGAACGAAAGAAAATAACAAAAAGATGTCAAAATTTTCAGGACAGGTTTATAATTACAAATTTCATAACAGGATGCGCATGTTGAATGCTCATTTAAGACTGTTTGACCCGTCTTGGATAACAGCAAACATGTTATCCTAAACTGAAGTGAAGATAAGTGAGAACTGTTAGAAACTTTTTAAAGGGCAATTTACAGATTTACTAAAGGCTTCCCTTTCCTGTTTGGCGACACCAACGAGTCATGATAAATGAATGAATTGACAGAGTAATGCATTTTGTATCTATCTCTTGGAAAAGTCTGGTCAATAATATTTTTCTAAAATACAAACATATCCTATTTTTGGCTTCTGTTAAGATGAAGGCCATGACTCCATTTTTTTTTTTTTTTTTATGGATAACGGATGGCAAACGAGCAGAAGGACCACCTGATGGTAAGTGGATACCTTCGCCCATGAACATCTACAACACCAGAGATGTTGTAGATGCGTTGCCAACCTAGAGGATACAGATGGAAGAGGAGGACATTGTAGTATTCCGTTCTCGGAACCACCACATTTTGGGGAAAGGATGGGTGGGAATGGGAAAACCTGGCTTACATGCCATCGAACCGGAACACATCATAAGATATTTGGCGGTTCGTCTTTGACATGATAGTGGTCGCGAGCCAGACGGAGGACGAACCTCCTATCACCAAGCCAACCAGTCTTAATAATATGGGTAATAACAAGTAATAAAAATAAGCAACATTCCTGTTTTACGTATTTATCAGTTTTGATCACATACTCTATCAATATAAATACAAATCTTGCTTTTTAAATGTATGTTTAAGCTGTTACACGATCTTTTATATTTTATGTATATTTGACTAAGTGCTGATCTGTTATTCTATCTTATCCCAGTATTGTTAAATCGTTGATAATTTCACACCGTCTATATACTGAAAAAATAAGTGTATACGTGGCGTCGAGTTAGTTATGAGAAAACGTCCACAGTCTACCACTCCTGAATATTAAATAAAATTAGTATGCAAATTGAGACTGCGGGTTACATGTGTAAATCATAAATATGAATAGACACAACCTACATTAAAAAGATTTATTTCCAATATGAGGTAAAGTTTAAATATTATCAGGTTTCTATGTAAACGACTATTAAAAATTGCTTGAAAAGTTTAAGCTCTACTTTTACAAAATATTTCACTATGAGTATCGCTAATAATATAAATAAAATATTGTTCGGCTAAATGAAAGCCCGTATACAATAACCATTTGAAACATACCTTAAAAATGCTTAATCATTTTATGTAAAAACAATTTTCTCTTTGTCCCGGTTCACAACCGGGACTTCGCTTCGCGGCGCTAGGTGCCTCAGTGGGCAGTTGGGGGACAGAGGAAGGGTGGTCGATTCTCCCTTATTATTTCACAAGTACATGTGCGGATAGGATTTGATTTCATAAATAATAGACAATAATATTTTCATTAATATGAAATTATTCAAATAAAACACGAAGTAATAGTATTAATTATAGAAAGAGGTCTCTTAGGTCTTAATCTTACAACATTGTACGTACATTTATAGCTTTAAATAAAGTTTAAATAGGTTCCAGATAGCATGTAATTTAGCATACCGTGATACTAGTGAAACTCTGTCTACGATGCGACGGGGTGGGTGAACGAACTGCAGTCAACGTCCAAACCGGATAGCCTAGCCAGCCGACCGGCCCGGTAGGGATAGCTGCTTTGTTTTCGAATGTTATCACGATATGCTCCAAATACATTTACAACAGGAAAATTTATACAAATATTTTTCCATTCTAATTGTATGTTTGTATCTCTGCCGTATTTAAAAAAAAACAGTCGTCTATTTCTTGCTTTAAATTCTAATGCTATTTTATAACTTTTAACCGACTTTAAAAAGGAGGAAGTTCTCAATTAAACTATATTTCTTGTTATGTATTATACCGCATAATTTTTCACTGGGTAAACCAATTTGGATGTGAGTTTTTGACTTATTCAAAATAATGTTACTTTTCAGTGAATTTTATTTAAAGTCTACGAAAAAAGATTTAGTTAAAATCTAGTTTTATGAGATATCTTCAGTTACAAGTTCAAATACATATAACATAATACACAATGCCAAATCTACCTCGTTGTGAAACTCGCTTTACAACTCGTAACCTATTTAACCCCACTATAAATTTGATCTCACGAGTTCATAGCGGAATGATGAATCGATATCGAAGTTAGAAAAAAAACGACTTCTAAACTTTATAACCTTAGTAATTATAACTTACAAGCTAGGCCCTTCCTTCTAAAAAGGACTATATTCTTTATTGCACTTTAAAAA
>JAKGSA010000500.1:2912-33329 GCA_033558755.1 Philaethria dido
TGCGGCAGTTTTTCCAGGTCGATACGAAATGGGTACCTGGAAAAACTGCCGCAGGTAGGCCATTCCACAGTTCAGTGGCACGTGGAAGGAAATTCCTTCGAAACCGCACAGTACTGGAGTGCCACGCATCCAGGTGGTGTGGATGGTATTTAAGCTTGTGGCGTACTGTGCGGTTTGAAAATCTCTACTCTAGTGAGATATAAAGAGGCGTTGAATTTCGCCTCTCAATATAAATGTCTCGAAATCATGCAAAAAGTGGAGAAAAGAGTGTCTTAACGTTAGATTCTATTTAATTACTATGCTGGAGAAAGCGTGAAGTTGATCTATAAATAAACTTTATGATATAAATAGGAAAATATATAGTGGGGAACAGAATTGTTGCAAGAGAACGGAGTGTTTTAACACTAGGTTCTCAGGTTCCCTCTGCCTACCCTGCTATATGAGGGGCACTAGATGTATATGTAGAGAACTGCATATACATTGCTATGCGGGAAAAAAACGACGCAGCTTTTTTCGTTATAACTATTCTTGATTAATATTTATGTGATATTTTTTTTTTACATTATATTTATTGGATCTATCTACCTGATTTTTTTTTAATACCAATTATTAACAAATATCATGACGATTTTTTTTTAATATGAAATTACAGTTTTTGTCTGTGATATATATTCAATTTTTCAAATAATTTATTCTGTATTATAACAGATCCTCCTTTGTACTCTAGACATAACAAAAATATTCAGTATAATAATTTATTTGTTACCTAAAAATACAATATTAAATTAAGACAATTTAATATATTTATAGTTTAACAAGATAACCTAAAGCTATTTTTTTTATTTTTTTTTTTTTTTTTTTTTTTTTTTTTTTTTTTATTTAAATTGCACTAGCGTTATTCCCTTTCCCTCTTTTCATCTGTCCCTATACTTAACGAAGGTTGTCTGTAAGAGATTGCTTGAAGCAATAAGACCACCTTTGCATACAGACACATGAGTTCATATTATTGTTTCCTCTTCTTTTATATTTTATTGTGTGTGCAATAAAGATTATTCTATTCTATTCTATTCTATTCTATTTTTATTTTACAATGTACGCTATGTATTTTTATCTCACACTATCTGTCAGTACAGCAACTCCTTTCAGTTTGGTCTTATGCAATACAATTTATAAACAGAATCAAATACAATAACTTACCTGCATTATAATATTCTTAATACATATTCACTTAAAAAACACAACACAACACTTAAAAAATCACGTAACATTTTCACTAAAAAACCAAACACGTCGCCTTTTTCACTCAAAATAACCAAAAATCGACCAATTTCTGACTCATACACGACTCTACCAATCTCAGATAAAGCTATACATACGTTTAGTTTACGTGGTCGCGTGTTATTTCCGGTTAATAGTTATAAATAGTATTAATTCTTGTTTACAAATAGACAGACGTTATACGTAAGGCGGTGTAGGGCGGCGTAGGGCGGCGTCGGGTCGACGTCCGCGTCGCATGGCAACGATCGCGACGCCGACTGACTGAGATATTTGATAGACGCGCCTGTGTTGAAATGAAATGTGCCTTTATGCAGTTTTTAGATAGTAAGGTTGATTTTTGCGTTTTTAGATACGAAATGATTATTTTAATCGGATTAATCGCGTATGTTTTTATATTCGGATATACACTTTTGGTTAGGTTTTGGTTCAAAAAATGCAGCTTGGAACTTCTTATTTTAAATAAAATTATTTGACTTTGACTTATGTAGGCTCTAACTGTGACCACGGACTATTGTAAAATGTTCGAAATATTGGTAACCTATTACCAAAAATCCGGTTAAAATAGGTTATTAAGTAAGTTTTTTTTTATATATGTATGTTTATATCTATCATAGATGTTGATATGAAAATCATTACAGGGCAGTGCGTGTATAATTTTTTCTCGTTTATCGAGTAAAAATATAAGTAAGTAATTTTTTTTAATAGAGGTGAACTTGTACATAATTTTTTTTTTTTTTAATTAGATACATATCATTTTTGATGACGTCACATTACTTATAAATTGTTATTGAATAGATAACCTTTTCCTTTATATGTTTATATCATATTAAGAAATCACAAAAAATAATTTTAATACTGGTGATGTTCGTAATTCTATCATCGTAAAAGTTTATTTCAAAAGAGCAACTGTTGAGTCTCTTGCCGGCTCTCTCAGCAGAACTGCCTTCTGAGCCGGTGGTAGCTTCCGTTAGGACTGACACTACTGACATCTTTTTGTTAATTCACGATTCGAAAGTTCTTGTAGTAGCCTATTTGAATAAACAATATTTTGATTTTGATTTTCCATTTTGAATAAGTAATTAAATTATAAAATTATACTTTAAAAGAGCAACTGTTGAGATTCTCGCTGACTCTTTTCAGCAGAACTGTCTTTTGAGCTGGTGTCAGCTTATTGTAGTACAAATTTAAAGTGGTGGAAAATAGCCTTTTAAAAAACATTTTGATTTAAATTGCATTATATAATATATATTTATTTTCGCTAATCTCTATTATTTCGAAAGCAATATTTACACATAATAAAAATAAATGTACTATTTTTTAAAGCATTGCGGTTTAGATCAACAAACTTTACATATATTTATACATACATACATACTCGTACATAGCTTCACGCTGTATCCCGCATATAGCAGGGCAGGCAGAGAGAACCTAGTGTTAAGACTCACTGTTCCCTACTTTCCACCAAAACGAGGCATTGCGTGCTGAGTAGCGGAACTCAACGCTGCGCTTTGCCTTGATATGAAAAACCCAGGAAATGAAAAATTCCATTTCCTGGAGTGGGAATCGAACCCACAACCTATCCCGTTTGCAGTCGCACGCTTGTGCCTCTGCGCGACGATAGGCGTTTTCTATTATTTCGAAAGAAATATTTACACATACTAAAAATAAATGTACTTTTTTAATAACATTACGGTTTTGAACAACAAAATTCGACACGTATTAGGGAACTGGAAAATTCCCATGCGGTATTCGAATCCACTACCTGTACCACACCAGAATACAATTTAATATACAAATATACAGTCTGTAAGATTAATTACAGCGACAGCCTGCCACCGTGTTATTTGGTTTAAACCCTTAGTTAAATGTTCCTTTTATGTAAAAGTAATCACTACGCAGTGAAAGGGTAACTTTAGGGCTCGGGGGAGTGTTGAGTGAATTTTAATTTTAATTATTACACGTCGCACTTTTTAAAATGTTGAAGGTAAATGAGTGTTTGGGTTCGTTTTTGTATATAAAGTTTGTATGTATATAGATATTTTCATATCCTGGGTTTGGCAACAAGGCAAAGCGCGGCGTTGAGTTCCAGCGCTCAAAACGCAATGCCTCAATTCGATGGAAAGTGGGGAACGGAGTGTCTTAACACTAGGTGCCCTCTGTCTACCCTGCTATATGCGGGATATAGTGTGAAGCTATGTATGTATGTATGCATGTATGTATATTTTTAACCAACTTCAAAAATAAAGGAGGAGGTTTGCAGTTGGACTGTATTTTTATATGTTGTTTTTGTACAATTTTTTGCTGGGTTCCATTTTGATGATTCTTTTTTATATGATAGTTTGTCTCGCTTAAATTTAGTTAAAATCTGACGAGTATTTGAGTTATTCATAACAATTGTATTTCTCTTTTTGATCTTTTCCACAGTTCTATATTGTCAGTAATGCATATATTGTCAGTAATGCGTGTTCTCTTGTTTGCGTAGGAATTTTGGGAAATCATTTCTTAGTGCTCCCTCACACTCCCTAAAAACCTAAAAACATGTTAAATTTCATCTTTATATATGCGCAATAGTTTAGTTATATCTAGTTAGTCACTCTCTTAAAGGAACGTAAATATTAATATAAATAAATAAATTGGTTAACAACTCGTTAATAAATAAACACAGTAAGCAGGTATTTACACGATAGTCTATAGTAAATCCTTCTTTGAAGCTCCCCTCTTCAGTTGTTCAAGGTTAGCCGTGTGGTTGAGCGAGTGTAATGAGCAATAACGTAATGAAAATTAGGTTACTCAGCATGTGAACATATTAGCAGGTTCTAGTCCAAATCTATTAGTATTAATAAGAAAAGGAAAAACTTTTTCTATGATAATTAAAAAGAAAAAGTGCAGAAAATCAACATTTTTACACAACATATAATGAAGAAAAATGTATTTTCGAATACTAAAATATACGTGATTAATCTGATTTTTTTTTTTATTTTTTTTTTTATTTGATAACCGACAGCAAACGAGAGCAGAAGGACCACCTGATGATGGTAAAAGTGTGATTTGCTTCCCAACCCATAGACATCTACAACACCAGAGATGTTGGCAGATGCGTTTACTTAACTAGAGGATACTGTTGGTAGGGGGACAATGAGTAGTCCCTTCAGAACCACCACATTTTGGGGGAAAGGATGGGATTGGGAAAGGAAAACCCTGGCTTACATGCCATCCGAACCGGGGCTACATCATTGGATGTTGGCAGTTCGTCTTTGACCTTGATAGTGGTGAGAGCCAGACGGAGGACGAACCCTCCTACCACCTAACGTCGTTCAATCTTCCAACCCCTATCTTCCAAGATCATTTATGTGTGTAATATTCGCGAAGAGTCAAGAAGCTGTCGCTTATTTTACATTACATTATAATGTTTTAGAACTACTTTAAAATTAAAAAATAAATATTATTCACGCTGTCATTTCTTTGTATAAAGTGATATTTTGTCATGTTACTAAGGCAATGTGTATTTTACACGTCAACATAAGTACCTATTTTTATTTAAAAAAGTTATAAGAATAGATAATAAAAGATCATCGTGGCCTATGGGACATTGTCTAACAGTAAACGCAAGTGTTTGTGGGTGGAATGATTATTAGTGAATATAATTACACTGAAGATGTAAAGATAAATCTCGATTCCTACGAATAAAAAATAAAATTATAATATCATAATTTAAATGTTTAATGAATTTTAAATGAAAAAAATAAAATAATGTAATTAGTGCATACATTTCTATATGTATGAATTGAGTTCCGCCATTTAACACGTAATGTTTCAAATTCGCAAAGCGGTGAATGGAGTGTTTGGACACTAGGTTCTCTTGGACTACCCATCTATACAGCCATCTGGTACAGGTGCTGCTGAAGGTTCTAAAAATATATATTGCGTGTATGTGCCGCCATCTATTATTATTATTATGAACTAGGTAGTGGCGTCCCTACGTTATGCTGTAATAAGACGCTACTACTAACAACTAATGTGGTAGTACATTCACATATTGACAGATGGCGCTGGTAGATGAAAATAAAATTAAAACTAGGTAACGACTTTATATATTTTTAAAAATATTTTTTTTTTTTTTTCATACTTAAAGTTAAGTGTTGGAAATAATTCAATTGAAAAATATAAATAGGAATTTAAAGTATTTTTTTTGTATTAGATGTGATTAAGGTAAAAACTCAAAAATGGACACGTTTGATTTTTATTTCTAAATTCATTTTATTTAAATATTTTCTTTTTTGGAAGTGTTTGATTTGCTTCATTTTTTTATTTCCCTATAAATATTTTTAAAAATCTATATGCAAGTTGATTTATCAACCTATTGGTGTTTGGAGCTGGATTTAATAGTTCTAAAATTTTATAGCATCTTCTTGCACATGTTTGTCAATTGAGGTATTAGAAAATGGATGGTTGATAATATAGCAGGCATACTATATGTGTACCCCTGCTTAATCTAAATTTGAAATGATATGGCTTAAAAACATATGTCTGTAGTTGTACATCACTCCACTCTCCGCCTTTCGCGTAGAAATTTACCATTTAATTTGATTGTCTTTATTATTATATTAAATAATAGTTTCTCTTTCACTTTGCTACAAGAAAAATATTTATATTTTACATAAAATGTTAGTTTTTCTACAAAAAAATTGGAACAAATCATTAAATTTGTATATTATTAAAGGGCTACCATTTCATCGCGATATTTTTATCGCCTTACATATTACAAACACTTAGCACCATATTGTTAACGTTTCCTTTTCTTTAACGGCCAATGTTTATTTGATCTTCGCTTCTTTAATCTGAAGCTACTGTTTACGACATCCTATGATTGTTTAAAAAATTATCTTTTGTTTGTTACTAGCGTACTTTTTAGGTTTTGAGGCCAGTAAAGTACTGTATGTAGTAGTGGTTCCCACTCCAGGATATGTAAAAAGTTCAGAATTTTCATTTCCTGGGTTCGATAACAAAGCAAAGCGCGGCGTTGAGTTCCACCACTCAGCACGCAATGCCTCTATTCGGCGGAAAGTGGGGAACTGAGTGTCTTAATACTAGGTTCTTAGGTTCCCTCTGTTCCCCTGCTATGTGCGGGATACAGCGTGAAGCTAAAAAAAAAATGTAGTAGTGAAATTGTTATGATTATATTATGATAAATTAAACAAAATCTTTATAAATATTAGGTTATGTGTTATTCTGATGCACATACAGGTAAGTGATAGTACTATAAAGTTTCTATATCTGTGCAGTAAATTCTCGTGACAGGGTAGCAAACATCCATTCTGACAATTTTTCGCGTTTAAAAAATTCGTAGAATGGGATATACTTCATTACTCCTGTTTAGTATGTATGTATATCTAGGAATATAAGTGTATTTTTTTTTAATTTACCGTGTACTTTTTTATACAGATACTAATACAACCTATAGATTTTTTTAATTAATATTATGAGATAAATTACATCATGGCGCAGTGCGATATCATCCGAGAGGAAACATGATCGGTTGTGGGTTTGATCCTCGCTAGGAAGAATGACTATATTTAAATACACCGCTCAGGTAAAGTGCGTTGTTGAATTCCGCCATTATACACATAATATAGTATCTCGATTTTGGATGGAAAATGGAGTACGGAGTGTTTTAACTCTAGTTTTTCACTAACTTCTTTACAATAAAAGAAAAGAAAATGCAAGAAGCTATATTATTATTACATAATTTTTTTTTAATATATAATGTATATGATTACATTTATTTAAAAAAAATGTTATAGGCACGTTATCTTCACGCTGTATCCCGCACATACCAGGGTAGACAGAGGGAACCTGAGAACCTAGTATTAAGAATAGAGGCATTGCGTGCTGAGTGTCGGAATTTAACGCTGCACTTGTTACCAGAGCGAGTAAATGAAAATACTAAAGATTAATTACTATAAATATTTAATATTTTAAAAAAAAAAATCGAATAAGTCGAAATTACAAGGCGAACCCTTGTAATTTCGACTTATTCGATTTTTTTTTTCAACCTAAACCAACCTAATCGAAAATGGGCGAAAAGTTGAAAACAGAGTGTCTTAATATTACGCTCTCCTTGTCCAAGCAGCTTTAAACGTAAGATGAGAGAAGATAGAAGATTATTAAAAAGAACTTAGCCTCATCAGCATATATTTATCTATATTGAATATACATAAGTTTTTTTTTTCACTTCACGCTGTATCCCGCATATAGCGGGGCAGGCAGAGGGAACCAGAGAACCTAGTGTTAAGACACTCCATTCTCTTTCAACAATTCCGTTACCCACTTTCCGCCGAATTGAGGCATTGCGTGTTGAGTGGCGGAACTCAACGCCGCGCTTTGCCTTGTTACCAAACCCAAGAAATGAAAATATTATATTTTACATTTCCTGGAGTGGGAATTGAACCTGTCGCGTTTACAGTCGCACGCTTGTGCCTCTGCGCCACGACAGGCGTGCATACATAAGTGATAAGCAAAATACATTATTGTAAAGGCCTCACCACACTACCGTTATATTTACAGCCGTTATTGAATATAAATGTAAATTTGTGTAATTTTATCTCTCACCATATCCTCGTGTGATAGTAGATCTGTGCCACAAATTATAAAAAAAAATTAAAAAATATTGCAGTTCAATGACCTTATGGATTGATAGCACGATAAGCATATATTTATGTTTTTTTATGATATGAGACAGGTTCTTATGTAAAAGATTACGAAAAAATAATTTGACATTTGTAATATTATAATTAAACTCATATGACATAATAGCTTAACGCTGTATCCCGCATATAGCAGGGTAGGCAGAAGGAACTTAGTGTTAAGACACTCCGTTCCCCACTTCCCGTCGAATTGAGGCATTGCGTGCTGAGTGGCGGAACACAACGCCGCACTTTGCCTTTTTATCAATAACGCCTGTCGTGGCGCGGAGGCACAATCGTGCGACTGTAAATACGACAGGTTGGAGGTTCGATTCCCACTCCAGGAAATGGAATTTTTCATTTCCTGGGTTTGGTAATAAAGCAAAACACATATTATAAGTAAATATACAAGCCTTCGTGGAGCAGCTTCTGACTCTAAAATTAATGCTTGTAAGTTCAATCTGCACTTAGAAGTATGACGATACTTAAATTATTTTCATTTCTTCGCTCTGGTAAAAAAAGCGGTGAATCGAGTGAGAAGCTGTTACTCATTAATTATTTATAAATATTATGAAATGAGTCTATCATAGTGCAGTGGGACAGATTTTGACAATACATAAACAAGATGATCGTGGCTTCGATTCCCACTAATGGCATGATTCGATCGTTGACGAAAACATTGACGATGAATCAATCAATGATATAAACAAATTTCGTTGGACTTTTATGATATGTCCAATTATTTCAAAATACACATTCTCGTTTCCTTAGCAAGTGTATGTCATCATATGGTAGTGTGAGTAATATTTATTTTATTATTTAACGTATTTCTGATACATTACATAAAAATATTAGTTTTCGGCGCTTATTCTCCATGTACATCTATTTTCATACTCCTCCGTGCGACCAAGAATTATCACGTTCCCATTAAAATTATTGTTTGGTGGTAGGAGGTTCGTCCTCCGTCTGGCTTGTTTGGTGGTAGGAGGTTCGTCCTCCGTCTGGCTCGCGACCACTATCATGTCAAAGACGAACCGCCAAATATCTTATGATGTGTTCCGGTTCGATGGCATGTAAGCCAGGTTTTCCCCTTTCCCACCCATCCTTTCCCCAAAATGTGGTGGTTCCGATAGCGGACTTCTACATTATCCTCCCTTTCCATCTGTATCCTCTAGGTTGGCAACGCATCTAGTACATCTCTTGTGTTGTAGATGTTCATGGGCGAAGGTAACCACTTACCATCAGGCGGTCCTTCTGCTCGTTTGCCATCCGGTATCCATAAAAAAAAAAAAATTATGATAGCCACGACATATTGTATACTAATACGTATGTAAGTACTTAATATCTAAATTACATAATAACCTAGAAACTTAACGCCAAATCTCAAGCAAAGTATACTATAATGATTACAGTTGGCTAGAGTGACGGTTATTGAGATGGATCACCGCCTTGAGCTAAAACTTTTTGAATGTTGCCTAAAGTAATCATAATTGAAGAGAAGATATATTTTTGTATGCAAACTTTATAAGTATATAGTAAATCCCTAAAGGCTTCTAATATTTGTAAGAGGTAAACGAAGGATGTGATATGTTTTTACTTCACGCTGTATCCCACAAATAGCAGTGTAGGCAGAGGGAACCAGAGAACCTAGTGTTAAGACACTCCGTTCTCTTACAACAATTCCCTATCTCATTTTCCGTCAAAATAAGGCATTGCGTGTTGGAAGTTGCGTTGAGTGGCGGAACTCAATGCCGCTTTTTGCCTTGTTACCAAACCCAGAAAATGAAAATAGTAACATTTCCTGGAGTGGGAATCGAACCCACAACCTGTCGCGCTTACAGTCGTTTGTGCCTCTGCTCCACGACAGGCGTTATGTTTTTATTCATTATTATAATATCTATCTTGAAACTTAAAAATTTAAATTTTGTCAATTCGCAATGTCTCGAAGTAGCTACCTGGGTAGGGTTACTATACGGTTACTATTCTGGATAGAGCATGGAGCTACTATTGAAATTTAATACTATTAATAAAAAATATATACTTAAGAAACCAAAGTGAACTACAATTTCATTACAGTAGTAGTGATAATTAATTAATTAATTTATTTATTAGATTCACCAATGGTAATTACATCGGATATAATTTTACAATATGTAGTTTGTTTTTATTCTTATAACTAAATGCATTACCTTTTAAGGTGAATACCACATGCAATTATAAGGACAAGACATACTTTTTTTACAAAATTAGTTTTAAAATGTTATTAAATTACAATTAATGAATAGGAAAGAATACTAAAAAGAAAAAAAAAGAAAATAAAATTATAAAAGCGAAAATTTGTGAGGATTTCTTTTATTTCCAACTTTTTCACGCAAAAACTACTGAACGCATATAGATGAAACTTTACTATAATATAGCTTATTCATCAGAATAACACATAGGCTATAATTTATAGAGTTTTTGTATAATTTGGCCATAATATAACTAAGTATCTAGTATAACGTATAAGAGCGCAATGTTTACAATGTTCCCCAATCATATAACTTTTCAGACAATAAATATTCACATTCGTATTCAAATTCGTATTTAGGGAACACCATGTATACTAAAAGTTAAATTAAAACCTAATAATATTCGTAATAATACTAGAAGTAGTACCTAATATTTCCTTTTTTTATAATTATCAGGTTTACGGAGAGAGAGATAGAGAGATATAAGGAGAGAACTTCTTCTCCTTCTTTTCCTTCCTCTCACGGGCTTGATAACAAAGCAGCCTCTTGTTATGGAATTTTCATGTTTTTGTAATTCCCCGTAAATGCGTTAATAACACATTGCGTTGACGTATATGTCTATATATTTATATCTATATATAAATACGTAAAGCAAAATCTTTGGACCCCTTTTTACGATAATTATGCGGACGGAGGAGCATGAAACTTGGTACACTTATAGTTTATGTAGAGAAGGAGTGCAGAATGCTAATATTTTTTCTAAATAATGCATAAAAAGTATATTAAATTAATAAAATAAATGTTACAGACACTACCATGGTTTGACATTCACGTTTATATAAAGTGACATATACATACATAGCTAAAGACAACGCGTTCTTAACGTGTCACCGGGGCCACTAGTATAGATAAATAGGCGACAAAAATTAAATCATATGGTAATGAACTATCCAACATCTTATTATTATTGTTTATTGGTTGGATTACGTTCGGTGAAACGATTGTGTTTAAAATATTTTTATATCTCCGCTCTGTTAAGACATAGCGCGGCGTTGAGATCCGCTACTCTACGTTAAATGTTTGATATTGGGCAGAACATGAGGAAAGGAGTGTTTGAACATTCAAGAGGAATAATTATATTTATATATTATTTCTTAATAATAGTAATACAACTTTATTGACAAAAACAAATTTACAAATGTTTTTTTTAATATTAGGCTAAACTTAAAAAAGATAACAATTAAGATAAGAATTCCTCTGTATCCGGACTAGTTTCCTGTATTCCGGTATACAGCGCCATTCCCCCAGTAAAATTAAAAAAATTCACATTTGTTAGGTGGTAGGAGGTTCGTCCTCCGACTGGCTCGCGACCACTATCATGTCAAAGACGAACCGCCAAATATCTAATGATGTGTTCCAGTTCGATGGCATGTAAGCCAGATTTTCCCCTTTCCCACCCATCCTTTCCCCAAAATGTGGTGGTTCTGATAGTGGACTACTACATTGTCCCCCCTTCCATCAGTATCCTCTAGGTTGGCAACGCATCTACAACATCTCCGGTGTTGTAGATGTCTATGGGCGAAGGTAACCACTTACCATCAGGTGGTCCTTCTGCTCGTTTGCCGTCCGTTATCAATAAAAAAAAAAAATTAGCCTGTCAAAAACACATTAGGCCCTCTCTGACAGGTGAAATTGCAAAAAACTTACTTGATACCTTTAATATTAACTTAAGTTGAATGATGCCATTTCTAAAATATTTAATAATCTAAAATTCAATTACTCGAAAGTTTCTAGGATTCAATAATAGTTTGTTTACGTTTTGCATATATTTGTACACACTGTATAATATAATATGTAGAAGTTAGCGAATTAATAACAGTTCATATGTTGACGTGATATAAAGGGTGTCCCAAAATTAACGCAAGATTTGACTTTGCCGCCATTTGCTATTATATTCATTATTCATTCGCTATTAAAAGACTAAAATGGCATTTTCTATTTAATTCAAATCTTGCGTTAATTTTGGGACACCCTATATTATGTGGATGCCATTATTTACAGTCACTTGTTGTTAAGGCAAAGGTAGTAGGTTTGAGTCTCTAATTGGGTAGATTTGTATTTTATTTTAAAGAAATAAGTTGAGGCTGTAAACGCGACAGGGTGTGGGTTCGATTCCCACTCCAGTAAATGGAATCTTTCATTTCCTGGGTTTGGTAACAAGGCAAAGCGAGGCGTTGAGTTCCGCCACTTAGCACGCAATGCCTCAAATTCGGCAGAAAGTCGGGAACGGAGTGTCTTAAGACTAGGTTCCCTCTGCCTACCCTACTATATGCGGGATACAGCGTGAAACTATATATGTACACGTATGTATGTATATCTTCAAAGAAAATGCACTAAAAGTACAATTATTAATAAAAGTTAGATTTTAACTAAATATATTTTGATAATAATAAAAGAGTAGTACATAAATAAATGAATAAATAACAAAATTTCTCAATGCAATAAGTGCTTTAAAAGCACTATTTATTCTTCGTGAATTTTCGCAAGTAACAAGTACGAGTAGAGTTCAAAGAGAGTTCGCACGAAGTCGGCGCATCGCCAAGTTTATTTGTGACATTTATTCTTCCGTACTACGTGCTTGGGAAGTAAACTGCTTAGCCATTATAAAATATGTATGCTGAATAATATCTGTGTTATAAATATAATTATTTTACCGAATTAGTAAAGTATATTTCGGCTTACAAGGCCCTTTTGGCGCAGTGGTAAAGCATCTTACTGTAAGACATGATTTTTGTGGGTTCGATTCCTAATAAATGAATTCATTATGTTTAAATTATTTTCATTTCGAAGCTATAGTAAAACAAAGTGCGGTCAACACGTAATTTTATTTGGGATGTGGGAAAGGAGTGTCTTGGCACTAGGCACTATGAATATTCTGCCTTGCAGGTAAGAGTGTAAATCTAAATAAATAAAAAGTTGTGTGCAGTTCACACAAATAACTGTAATTCATGTTTATTATATCATTTTACATACATACATAGCTTCACGCTGTATCTCGCATATAGCAGGGTAGGCAGAGGAAACCTAGTGTTAAAACACTCTGTTCCCACCTTTCCGCCGAATTGAGGCATTGCGTGTTGAGGGGCGGAACTCAACGCCACGCTTTGCCTTGTTACCAAACCCAGAAAATGAAAAATACCATTACCTGGTGTGGGAATTGAACCCACAACCTGTCGCGTTTACAGTCGCACGCTTGTGCCTCTGCGCCACGACAGGCGTTCATTCATCATTTTCATTATAATTATCTTGTGGTTATTCTAGAAATTCATTATTTAAAGGCTTTTTTTACTTTGAATAATGACAAAATTACAATCTTAGAAACTTATAATTGGTTGTCCTGTAAAGTTCTGTTTTTTTAATTTACAAATACTTTTAAATTACATCGATTCTAAAACAGATTCACTTAAAAAAAACATATATTTGTAGTTAGTTAGATAATATTTCGACCGCGTTATCACGCTAACAAGTGGTAAACGTGTTAATACAATTAACAGCAGGAATTAAACACTCAGTTTGAAATCCAAAGTTGCCTTGAATCCTAAATTAGAACTGATAAACTCGGCTAAAATGTAAATGTACATAGGAGTACAAAACGAGTCGTGAATAGGTTCATAAGTTGACTTGCATGTACTTTTTTTAAAATATTAACAGAAATAAGAATTTCTTTTAGTTTTATGTTAGTGTAAATAAGATACTAAACTAAAAAAAAATCAAGCAAATCCCACACTTTGAAATCTAACAAAGCGCGGCGTTGAGATCCGCTTCTCGACACAATGTCTCGAATTCGGGCGGAGAGCAGAGAGTATTTTGGCACTAGGTTCTCTCTACCTGCTATGCGACAAAAAACGTCAAAATGCATCAATAATATTTTTATTACATAAATTGAACTATGAGATGAATGGGCTAAGAAAATCATTATTTCTAGGATGAAAGAGCACATCTTTGATATCTAGAATGGAATTGTATTGAATTCAGCACTAAGAATACAGTGGGAAAACCTAACCAATATATATCATGATTTATGAACATCGCCGTTAGGAAAAACCGATACCAAAGCCGATAATCTTAGTGGAAATTTTATTGCAATGTTATCCCAATTTTAAGAGAACTATTTTTTCCACGTCACGATTTTTGCTACAAAGCAAGGTAGTCAAAGAACTTAGTGATAAGACACTTTGTGGTCCACTTTCCACCTAAATCAAATCAAAAGTTAAATAATTTAAATATAGTCAGTCATACCTAGAGTGAGAATCGAACCCATAACCATTTGCGTTTATAGACATTAAAGTTGTAATATTATATAATCAGCATGTATACCCGCAAAGCAGACAAAAAAGGGTAGACAGAGGGAACGTAATGTCAAACAATTTAAAAGTTTCGCCTGAATTCAAGACATAACTTAAGCGGCGGAACTTAACGCTGCGCTATATCTTATTATTATATTTACCACATAAAATCGTATATTTCAAATAACTTGGTCTACTCAAAATTATTTTAACAGTAGCCAACTATCTAATTCCGGCATATTTAGCGCATAACAATATTATAAACAAATGTTTGTTAGTGAGCCATCAAAGTGTAACATGAAACAGGACTGGCCACTTGAGATCTGGGGCAGGTCGGGCGTCCGTCTGTACTCAGTGCCGCATTGTGCCTGCGATATAGGCCGAAACGTGTTAGCTAGTGCTAGATATTGTTACTATTTAATCTGACTATATTATTAGGTCATATATGCGCAGTGGTTGACTGTAAACGGGCTTGATTTCTACTAGAGGGATCAAATGTAAATTATTGTAATTTCCCCGCCCTGATGAGAAAAACATGGCCTTGAGTTCCGCTACTCAACAGGCAAAGGTTTAGTATTAGGTAGATAGTGGGAAACAGTGTCTTGACACTAGGTTCTCACCGACTTCTCGACTCGCGACTCGCATGAAGATGTTTTTTTTTAATCTTTCTCATATTATTAGGCTATCATAGCGCAGTGAGGCAGTGTGTTAATCATGCGGTAATTGTAGGTTTGACAAGGATCGTTAGAACTTTTTAAAACATACATACATAGCTTCACGCTGTATCCCGCATATAGCAGGGTCGGCAGAGGGAACCTAGTGTTAAGACACTCCGTTCCCCACTTTCCACCGAATTGACGCATTGCGTGCTGATTGGCGGAAGTCAACGCCGAAATTTCTAATATAATTATAAAAGCGAAAGTTCGTGAGTATGGACTATTCATGAGAATGGAATTTTGCCATAATTTAACGATAAATAACATATCTAGTCATTTTCATAAAACGTTGCGTTCAATTCCTTCGCTTATGCTATATCAAAAAATTGAGCACAAAGGCGTAAACTGAGCTTTACATATTTTTTTAAAGCATGGAGACCCCCCAGAGGTCATGCATGAAGAGGTTAATGACTGTGGACGAGGCGAAAGAGGTATGCAGGGATCGTAGCGTTTGGCGCTCTGGAACTCTGACTACCCCGTTAGGGAAAAAGCGTGAAGTTAAGTAAGTAAGTATTTTTAACTAGGTGAAGTAACTAGCGTAAAGCCAAAAATAGTACTGATAAAGTACATACATACATACATACATTGCTTCACGTTGTATCCCGCAGAATATAGCAGGGTAGGCAGAAGGAACCTGAGAACCTAGTGTTAAGACACCCCGTTCCCCACTTTCCGCCGAATTGAGGCATTGCGTGCTGAGTGGCGGAACCCAACGCCGCACTTTGCCTTGCTACCAAGCCCAGGAAATGAAAAATTCCATTTCCTGGAGTGGGAATCGAGTCCACAACCTGTCGCGCTTACTCTTGAAGTATTTTTGTATATACGATTATATGTTTGTTACATAAAACGTCTGAACTGAATAGATTTGGGTTATACATGTTATAACCTAGAATAAACCTGATATAAATACAGGCGATGCTCGAATTATTGTTATTGAGAATTTGTTGTTCGTAAACAAGAACATGTTACTAGACCGGAAAATTACAAGAAATATTTATGTATTAGCACTTAATATACCAAGCGTGAATAAGTGGATAGATCGAAATGCATACTTTTCAGTGTAGTCGCCGCGCTTTGTTTTATCATAGCGTAAAAATGAATATATATATATTTAGCTTCATGCTATATACCGCACGTGGCAGGGTAGAGAGAGGGAATCAGAGAACCTAATATTAAAACATTTCGTTCTCTTTTAACATTTCCGTTCCCCACTTTCCGCTGAAATTGAGGCATTACGTGCTAAGTGGTGGAACTTAACGCTGTGCTTTGCCTTGTTACCAGAACGAAGAAATTGAAAATACTTAATATAATTTAATATTTTCACAACCTATCGCGCTTACAGTCGCACGCTTGTTCCTCTGATCCATGACAGGCGATAATTTAAATATAATCGTTCCGAGTGGGAATCGAACCTACAACCGCGTTTACAAAACACTGTTCCACTACGCCACAATAGCCATTATATCCACTGTGAACAAAGTGAACAAAAGCTCGCCGAATTGATTAGTCTCTTGGCATAAGTAAAGTAAACTTTGGGAGTTCAATGTACCGCAGCTAATATAGGACGCTACATTTTGCAACTCTTAATGAATATGTACTGTTTTATACACATTGTGTTTTCTTTACGCCTTATGTGAATCATTGGGTTTATGTTTTAGTGTCTTATTTGGTTTTAGCGCAGGTAGATAATGTTTGATTGTTATTTGAAGTTATACATAGATATCGATGTTAATATATAGAAAAGACCTTTTATTTTTTATTTTATTATGTAGTTTTGCAAAAATACATAAAAAATTCTAATGCTTAAAGCGAACGAAGTCGCATGCTCCGCTAGTATACGAGTATACGTACTGGCCTTAGAAGGCTCAAATTTGCCCTGCAGGCTTTTTGAAGAGCGTAAGGGGGCACTTAGAGAGGATATCTCGATATTTATGCGAAAAAATACGTTGGGACATAAAGCGGTAAGCACATCATGCGGGGGACATACGAGTGGGATGCAGAGAATAGAATCACTACATGTTCTACTAACAACAATTAATATGTCTTCATTTCGTGTCATAGTGATGCTGTGAAACTGCGTCTGATTGTACTGTATTGTATCCCGCATATAGCAGGATAGGCAGAGGGAACCTAGTGTTAAGAAACTTCGTTCCCCACTCCGCCGATTTGAGACATTGCGTGCTGGATGGCGGAACTCAACACCGTGCTTTGCCTTGTTACCAAACCCAGGAAATGAAAGAATCCATTTTCTGGAGTGGGAATCGAACCCACAACCTGTCACGTTTACAGTCGCACGCTTGTGCCTCTGCGCCATGCTGTCGTTGCGCAGAGGCACGCCTGTGTGTTGCGACGCGAGTGGTTATGATTATAATATGATCAATTCCCCCGCTCTGCTAAGACAAAGGACGGCGTTGAATTCCGTTTAACACGCTATATCTCTATTGTCGGTGTAAAATGAAAACTGGAGTGTCTTAACTCTAGATTATCTCTGACTAAAGATTGAAGTAAAAAAAAATAATTCCATACACTGTAGTGTATTGTATAAGTATAGTTCTCCATACATTGAATTTATAAATAATTTCTTTACCGGAATGCAGAGTTGGCATTGACGTCAAACGTTGTGTATTTTAACATTTCCCATGTGGATATGAACGAATATAAAATTACTTTTATCATCATATGTCTATTGGTTTCCTGTCTACGTTCTAATACCGTTTACTCTTATGTAAATATTACAACTTTATTATTAATATAGTTTTACGATTTTTTCCTCTTATAAAAGAGTAGTCAGATAACCTAGTCTCAAGACACTCCGTTCTTCACTTGATTTTTGTCGGTTTAATTTAAATAATATCAAATCTAGACTAGCGTAGCTTATTTACAATAATTGATTGTATAAACGGAACGGAAAGTGGGGAACGGAAATGTTGAAAGAGAATGGAGTGTCTTAACACTAGATTCTCTAGTTCCTTCTGCCTACCCCGCTATATGCGGGATACAGCGTGAAGTTAAAAAAAAAAGAAAAGAATGTATAAACCAGTTTCACGTCTTTTTCCACATTTAGTGGGCTAGACAAAAAGGACCTACTGTTAAGACACTCCATTCTCCACTTACCGCCCGAATTAAAGACATTCCATGCTTAGTGGCAAATGTCTCTATATATCTTGCCAAAATAGAAAAATGGGAATAAGCTTGATATAATACAGAAAAATAGGGAACGAATAGAAAATCAATTGTATATATAGTAAGACGTTGTCTAATATTTATATTACTTTCTTTTATAATCAATGTGTAAAATTGTATTGTAAATTATTTATTCTAAGGTGTTTATAAAGGAAACCGAGTTCTCTTCAAACCGTACTAAGTAATATATATAGCGTGCCTTTTGATCGTTGTTTTGCAATAGGTTAAACACAGGTCTACGTTCAAAGAAAACCGTTTCAAGACAGTTCACTAAATATAGATTATTTCATGGATTTAACTACTTGCGGTAGAGTGATAAAAATTATAAAGTAGGTTAGTTAGTGGCCATCGAGGTGGAGTGGGACAGCTCGTGACTGTGTTTTTTCCCTGTAAGGAGACGGGGTTAGAATACAATTCCCTTCCGCCGCTGGGTAGTGTCCAGCAAGAGGCGGAGATCCCAGTAGTTAGGTGGTAGGAGGTTCCTCCTCCGTCTGGCTTGCGACCACTATAATGTTAAAAACGAACCGCCAAATATCTAATGATGTGTTCCGGTCCGATGACATGTACGCCAGGTTTTCTCCTTTCCCCAGAATATTGTGGTTCCGATAGCGTACTGCTGCATTGTCCATGAGCAAAGGTAACCACTTACCTCATGTGGTCTTTCTACTCGTTTGCCATCCATTAACCATAAAAAAAAATGTTGATTGTGGGATCGATTCTCTGTCGGAAGTATGATTATATTTTAATAGTCTAGTAATACAAAACTCGGCGGTGAGTTCCAAAATTCAACTCATAACCTCTCGAATTCGGGCATAGAGCAGAGGACAGAGTGTAAAGAGAATAGTGTTTTAAAAAATTGAATAGATTTGGTTGTTAGAATTTTATTTTTTGTCTGGAGTTAAAATATGAAAACCCTAAAAATTTGGACACATTGACAGATGGACCTTAAAAGCAATATCTTCTAAAGTAAATAATTGTTTTACCAGACTACTTGAATAATCAATGATTCTAAAAGAACAAGAAAAATTTTAGATCTCTTTCGAAAAACAAAAAATATTCTTCGAGAACTTAAATTGAATAAAAAATCTCTCTTCGTAGAGATATAGGAAAATAAAGTGATCGTTCTCTCCATATCTTTCCCTCAACAGGTTATATATACAGGTGAAAGTGATATAAAATTTATCACCGCCACTCAACACGCAATGTCTCAATTCGGCGGAAAGTGGGGAACGGAATTGTTGAAAGAGAATGAAGTGTCTTAACACTAGGTTCTCTGGTCCCTCCGCCTACCCTGCTATATGCGGGATACAGAGTGAAGCTTAAAAAAAAACCGCCCTATTACTGTTTAGCTACAAGTTTGATTGGAATCACGATGTATACAATAATACTCGAAGTCCAATACATTTGCATCAATGAGTTTATGACTTTATAACTTATGATTGTACCAACTAATGTAGTGGTGTTGTGGGAATTAGAGAATGTATTATAACGAATAACCAATTTTTTTTTAACTTCACGCTGTATCCCACATGTAGCCGGGAGGGCAGAGGGAATTTAAGAGCCTAGTGTTAAGCCACTCTGTTCTCTTAAGATTTCCGTTCCCCATTTTTCATCGAATTGAATCATTGCGTGCGTCGGGAACACAATGCCGCTTTGCCTTGTTACCAGAACGAGGAAATGAAAATATTACCCTATATATTGGAGTTCTGTGTAAAATATAAAAAGCGAACAATCTACAAGATATTCTTTCGAAATTCTTTTTATTTTATGGGAGAAGGATAAGGCAAAATAATTTTATGATAATTCAATAGACTTTCCCCTTTCTGCTGATGTCAAGGAAATATCGCTCTGAGAGGAACTTAAACACACACCGAATTGAAATTAACTATTACTACATAGATTCCTCATATTCAATTGCTCAATCATTCAAGTTAATTATTTTTACAGCTTACGTTTCTCCCACATAGTAGGGTATTCTGAGAGAGCCAAATGGCACGACACTCGTGGAAGGTGATATACGCACTTTCCTCCCAAAATCCAAAAAGTACTCAACGCCGCGTTTTGTCTTACCAAAGCTGGTGAAAATGACAATAAAGTAAATATATAGTTATGGAATGCACTACCACGTAGTATAAGACAATCCGAGTCTATAAACATATTTAAATACAGAGTCAAGAAACACTATCTCCACATGTAGTATATTTATTATAGAAATATATATATATATATATATAAGTATATATTTATGTATATTTGTATGTATATATTATATGTATGTATTCATTCATGTATATTTACTATTATATTGGAATATATGTATGTAAGTAGGACTAACAGTATGTTAGGTTGATTTATTTATTTAGTTATATCCGTTATATTTTTTGCACCGCATTGTGCCCGCTTTTATCTGTAGATCCTTTCAGTTAGGTTGCCTGGAAGAGATCACTTTTGGTGATAAGGCCGCCTTTGTGCATTTGTTGTATTATTTAAGATTTTTTCTTTATGTATAATTTCAAGTGTGCAATAAAGTTTTTCTATCTATCTATCTATCTATATTTCGTCTAAAGTGACGATGGCCTCTATAAGTTATGACCTTCTCAAGTCCTTAATCCATATAGATTTATTAAAACAAATAGTCAATATGATGGCATCTCTACATAATTGTATCAGAAACTTATTGGCGAGCGCAAGTTAGATTTCCCCCGCGGCCGGAACACAGCCTTGTTGTGATTGCTTTCTTTACACGTTTAGGAGGCTTTCATTTTATTATCGTATTTGTTTTTAATATAATAACATACATACATATGTAGCTTCACGCTGTATCCTGCATATAGCAGGGTAGGCAGACGGAACCTAGTGTTAAAACATTCCGTTCCCCATTTTCCGCCGAATTGAGGCGTTGCGTGCTGAGTGGCGGAACTCAACGCCGCATATAATACCGAATAACAATTATTAATTTACTAACTGTATCGCGCGAGATCGTTTAAAACTGTAAAAGTTATACTCGTTTTTCATAGGAATTTTGAGTAATCCTCTCTTAGTGGCCCTACACTCCTCAAGGAATTTATATGCCAAATTTCAGTCTTCCATGGCCATAAGTTTCGCCTGTACGTTGTCTGTCAGTCACTAAGTAATGCTAGCTTTTTATATTATTTATCTATAATATATAATTGAAATTGAAGTGTCCGTTTGTAATATTAATATAACCGCTTTTTGCTACTTGCATGTGAATGTATCTACGGTATATACGAGTACACCAAAATAATATTTTTTTAATTTTTATCTGCCTGTCTGTCAATTTGTTTGACCGATTGGCTGGACCAATTTTGACTGGACTTTTACTGGCAGGTAACTGATGTAATTAGGAGCAACTTAGGCTACTTTATATCCCTAATTACCTTCTAATATTATGAATGTGTATGTAAGTTTGTTTGTTACGCTTTCACTCCAAAATTACTTAACCGATTATCATGAAACTTTGTATACATATTCTTAGAGATTTTAAAAAGGATACTTTTTATATAAAAAAAATTAAAAAATATGTAATTTGACAGACATGATTGTTTATGAAAAAGATAAAAAAATTAGCTACTTCATGGCTATGAAAAGCTTTTAAATTAACGCATATATGCACTACGGTTTCACTCGCGTGGTTAATGTCAGTCCATAGTACATACTGTACTGTGGACTGACATTGACCATGCGAGCAAAACCGCGGGAAATAGCTCGTTAAATATATATTATTAATATTTGCTTATTTAAATATATTTCTTTCAATAATCAATCATTTTGTTAACAGGTGTGTTATCAGACACATTCAGAGTGTGAATTAAGTATATCTCAAATATACGTATGGCCTCGATTGGGGGCCACTGTCCGAATATTATTAAATATACAAAAATATACCTTATTTAAGCTACACAAGGTAGAATTTTCTTTAATTAAAACCGTGTACTATAAAGCGGTTATCGGTTACGATGAAAGTGCACATCAAAAAGCAGTCGTAAATTTGGATGGAGTTCGGTTTATTGATGTTTGTGTTGTGGAACGCGTTGCGCCCCTCATTACTGTACATACGTATTAGCTACTAGCTAGCTTATAAGTTTATGTGACGTTCTTGATTAATGCAGGGTCTCGTGTCTAGACTTTGTTATATATAAAAAATATATAATAAAATAACAGTAATTTCTCCAGTAGTACAAAATGCGGCGTTAAGCTCCGTCAATTAATACACACAGTCTCAAATCCAGGAATGAAGTGGTGAACTGAGTGCAGAGGTAACCCAGTATGAAGACACTGTTCTCTTCTTTGCATCTGAATTTGGACACTACGTGTTGAGTGACGGAAATCAACACAGTGCTTTGTCTTACCAATGCGGAGATAGACATTAAATATAATCATCGCCTGTCGTGGCGCAGAGGCACAAACGTGCCACTGTAAACGCGACAGGTTTTAGGTTCGATTCCCACTCCAGGAAATGGATTTTTTCAGTTCTTGGGTTCGGTAACAAGGCAAAGCATGGCGTTGAGTTCCGCCACTCAGCACGCAATGCCTCAATTCGGTGGAAAGTTTGGAACGGAGTGTCTTAACACTAGGTTCACTCTGCCTACCCTGCTATATGCGGGATACAGCGTGAAGCTATGTATTTATGTATGTATTAACTCCAGTGGAGATCGAACCCGTACTTTACTTCATTTAAAGATGTCCCGTTTGTGTCTTGATTTGCATATAATTCAATTTCAGTTTTTAATCGATTTCCAAAAGGAAAGGATTTTTTTGATTGTATTTTTATGATGTGCATAGCTTTTTACTGGATGAACCAATTTAGATGATTCTTTTTTTCTGATGTGGTCCCATTTAAATTTAGAATCTGACGAGAAGTTTTTGATTTATTCGTAATAATTTTACTTTAAATGTTTTTAATTTAAAGTCGACGTTCTTTTGTTTGTTAAAATCTTGATTATTTAAAAGACTATCAATCTTAAATTAATTATATTAAAATCGCCTATACCTAATATTAGCTGTTGTCTTTCTATTGCACAAGCGCCGCGACCTACAAACAAACAGTGTTCTATAAAAAATACTAAAAATAAATGTAATAAATAAATATAATCCGCTGAGGTCACCAACAAGGTCGCCCATTCATGCACGTTGAATGAAAACCATTCTGTTAGAAATTAACGGTTAGTATGAGTCATCGAGTTTTAATGATGATTTATGTAATGTTGTTAGTCTGTTTGTAATTGGTTATTTTTTGTAGTTTCACTGTTTTTTTTCGTATAATAGGGTAATCGGAGAGAGCCTAGTGTCAAAACATTCCGTATTCCAGGAAATAAGGAAAGAAATTTTCGCCAGATAAATTTATTTCTCTTTATGTATTCATTCTTATTCGGTGGTTCCGATAGCGGACTACTACATTGTCCTCCCCTTCCATCTGTATCCTCTATGTCGGCAACGTATCTACAACATCTCTGGTGTAGATGTTCATGGACGAAGGTAGCCACTTACCATTAGGTGGTCCTTCTGCTCGTTTGCCATCCGTTATCCATAAAAAAAATTCATTAAAGGCTAATCATGCAATTTTACTGGGGTTTATCGCTGTATACCGGAATACAGGAAACTAGTCCGGGTACAGAGGAATTCTTATCTTAATTGGTATCTTTTGTAAGTTTAGACTAATATTAACAAAACATTTGTAAATTTGTTTTTGTCAATAAAGTTTTTATTATTATTATTATTTCTTTTAAGACGAATCGCGGCGTTGAGTTCCGTCACTTAACACACAATGTATCGAATCGGGTGGAAAGCGGCAAACGTATGTTTACATTTGTTTCTCTATGACGAAGTCATGCGTGAAATAGCTTTTTTAATATTTTCATTTTCTTCTAGAGAGATGAAGCTCAGTGTTAAGCTCCACATAAGACGCAACATCTTGAGTAACTTCTAAATACCTATTCTGTTCAAAAGATTTTTAAAAATAGCTTCGCCTTTTATTCCGCATAGCAGGGTAGTCAGAATTAAGACACTATGTTTACTTTTTTCGCAGTACTCAACGCTGCGCTTTGTTTTATATCAGAGCGGAGAAATTCAAATAATTTAATTATAATTATTGCCCTTGAGCAGGAATCGAACTCATAATCGATCGCTTTTACAGTGAGACGCTCGCATTGAGCCATGATAGCCTTTCGATGAAATTTTTATAATTTTATTGCTCGAAAAAGCCTCTTTGAACTGATAGTCAATTATAAAAGAGATACTTTTTTAATTGATTCGTTTAACCATTAAATAGATTGAATCCTTGTAATTGGTTTTATTAAACGAATCAAAGAATATTATATCATAGAAATATTTTTGACCCAATCATTTCGGGAACGCTTTAATATTTATTCACGGTTATTAGCTTCTGTTAGATGATTCGCTGTGATTTTTCAACTAAAAAAATATGTATTTTTACTATAAATTGAGTTTTTTACAATTATTACATACACAAACTAACTTTTGCCTACGGTTTTTCCGCCTA
Source organism: Philaethria dido (assembly GCA_033558755.1). Classification (NCBI taxonomy): domain Eukaryota; kingdom Metazoa; phylum Arthropoda; class Insecta; order Lepidoptera; family Nymphalidae; genus Philaethria; species Philaethria dido. Next base: position 27,870 of record JAKGSA010000500.1, read on the forward strand.
AATGTTATTTTTCAAAAGTTTTTAGTTCCTTAGGGAATTTGAACCCCCTTTTTTACATCTTTATGGAGGCGAATTTGCAATATTCTTCTCTTAGTGTTTCTCTATACTTCTCAAAGAATATACGTACCTAATTTTAGCTACTAATGTCCAGTATTTTCAGCTAAGCATTGTTCGTCAGTCACTCAGTAACAGAAAAGGTTTTCTTTGTTCTCCAATAACGTAAAAACTACTGAACGTCTCGTGATGGGATTTTAAGCATTCGAGGTGAAATATTTTATTGTCATAGGCATGACTTATTTACTTACTTACTTACTTAACTTCACGCTTTATCCCTAGCAGGGTAGTCAGAAGAACGGAGCGCCAAACGCTACGGCACGGCATATGGATATGGCATATTCATGTTTTTAAAATCCATAGTCATCATTTTTTTTTTTAAATTTACTTTTATAAAATATATTTTACTCTACCGGCCAACAAAAAACAAAAGGCTCACATTTTTTTATAATTCATTTGTTTTTTTTTTTTTATTTTACGCTACGTGATATGCCTATGCTGACTATCTATCTATACTATAATACAACAACAATACACACTAGTGTCTGTACTTTGAATATATTTACGAACAAAATAATTCCTTAATTATTTTGTTCGTAAATAAAGGGTGTCCCAAAATTAACGCAAGATTTGACTTTGCCGCCATTTGCTATTATATTCATTATTCATTCGCTATTAAAAGACTAAAATGGCATTTTCTATTTAATTCGTTAATTTTGGGACACCCTATATATTACGAACGATTATTGGAAGAAGAAAAAACAGTAATAGAATATGAATATAAGAATTTAAAATGCGACGAAGTTGCGGGAAAAAGTTAGTATGCATATAAAAAATAAAGTTTAATTTATTTAAATTCCTGACGAGTAGTTTTATAGTTATTCGTAATTATGTTACTTTTTAATGAATTTTATTAATAAGTTGTATTTTTTTGCTAAGATTTCAATTATACTTTCATGTAAACCATGGGAAGAATAATTAATTACCACAGTTTGTTTCATTTAGTATTTATGATGCCAAATAAAAAGAAATCATGTTAATGTATCACTGCTTTCTTCAAGGAGGCCGACAAAATCAACAATGAGGTGCAAAAAATGTTCTCACGGTCGGTCATTTCGGTTTTAATGCCAAAATACAGGATGTGACAAGTGAGAGTTAGGTGACACGTAGTTGACCTGCTTAGGTATGATTATTTACTTAGAATAAACTGAATGTGTGTTTAAATATTTTTTTCATATTTTATTTGTATTTATATTCTATATATATTCAACTTCACGCTGTATCCCGCATATAGCGGGGTAGGCAGAGAGAACAAGAGAATCTAGTGTTAAGACAACTTTTTCAACATTTCCGTTTCCCACTTTCCGCCAAATTGAGGCATTGCGTGTTAAGTGGCGGAACTCAACGCCGCGCTTTGCCTTGTTACCAAACCCAAGAAATGAAAATACTAAATTTTACATTGCCTGGAGTGGGAATCGAACCCACAACCTGTCGTGTTTTCAGTCGCACGCTTGTTCCTCTGCGCCACGACAGGTCATTTGTATTTTATTAGCGTATTAAAAAGAAGTGCTCACAATATTTTATTGTAAAATAACTAATTTCCTATATTTTATAATTGCTGTATTTCTTATGTTGTCAACTTTACAATAATTATCGAAGATGTAATCTCTTTAAAGGATATAATATTAATATTTTGAAACTGTTGGTTGTCTAACGCCTGTCGTGGCGCAGAGGCACAAGCATGCGACTGTATACGCGACAGGTTATGAGTTCGATTCCCACTCCAGGAAATGGATTTTATTGATTAATTTTTGGTAACAAGGCATAGGGCGGCGTTGAGTTCCGCCACTCAGCACGCAATGCCTAAATTCGGCGGAAAGTGGGGAACGGAGTGTCTTAACACTAGGTTCCCTATTCCTACCCTGCTATATGCGGGATACAGCGTGAAGTTATGTACAGTCGCACGCTCATGCCTCTGCGCCACGACAGGCGTAAAAAAATATACAATCGATAAAACAATAACAGTTAATTCTCTTTTAAATTTATTAAAAACACTCCATGAGTCTCGAAAGTTCAAAAGTTTACGAATAATTAGAAGACTAGTAGTTTTTTAAATTTTGATAATAATTTTACTTTTTAGTGCATTTTATTTGGAGTAGTTCTTTGTTAACGCCTGTCGTGGCGCAGAGGCACAAGCGTGCGACTATAAGCGCGACAGGTTGTGGGTTCGTTTTCCACTCCAGGAAATGTTAGTATTTTCATTTCCTGGGTTTGGTAGCAAGGCAATGCGCGGTGATGAGTTCCGCCACTCAACACACAAGGTGGCGGAAAGTGGGGAACGGAATTGTTGTAAGAGAATGGAGTGTCTTAACACTAGGTTCTCTGGTTCCCTCTGCCTACCTTGCTATAAGTGGGATACAGCGTGAAGTTAAAAAAAAAAGTTCTTTTTATATTTAAAATCTTAATTATTAAACAAAGCTTATACCACTTTTATTTTAAGAATCGTTCTGTTCTATTGGAAATCGATCAGAATGATTGCAATATGAGCAAACAAAGGAAAATTCAAAAGTACTAATAAGTTTGTAGGAGCCTTATTAAACGTAAGTCGATTTTACTGTAGAATTATTTGAACGATTGTTGAAGTTTTTAATTTAATGTGAAAGTCAAAGTCAAAGTCAAAGTCAAATAATTTTATTCAAAATAAGAAGTTACAAGCTTCATTTTTTGAACGTCAAATAATTTACCACCGGTTCACTAAATTTAATGCCTCAGACCTGAGAAGAACCGGCGCAAGAAACTCAGCGGGAATATTTTTTTTTTTTTTTTTTTTTTTATATTCGACAATGGCTTACAATTCTTTATTATTGGCAATGATACCTTTGAAACAGACTGGAGCGAGCATTTTATGAACTAACTTCACGATAGTATTGTATAATTAGGTTACTTTAAATCAGGTGTGAGTCATTTTTAGAAACGGGCCTTTCCAAATTTTGATTTTTTTTAGGCGGGCCACAGTCTTTGGCGATATTTAAAACTGTATTCATATTATAGTGAGGTAGATAAGAGAGGTCGAATGACGAAGTTCTGCGCCGGGTTAACCAGAAACGCAAGCTTTTGCTAACTGTCAAAAAGCGTAAAGTTTCGTATTTAGGGCACGTCTTTAGACATGACCGATACGAACTGTTACAACTGATAATGATGGGAAAAGTTGCTGGAAGAAGGAGAATCGGCCGCAGAAAAAAGTCATGGCTTAGGAACATCCGCGAATGGACGGGAATCAAAAGCGCTGTAGAGCTATTCCATGCTGCCAGGAATAGGACTGAATATGCGAAGCTGACTGCCAACCTTCACTAGTTGGAGAGGCACTAAAAGAAGAAGAAGATAAGAGAGGTAGGAGCAGACCTTGGATGACTATTTGTTGGATTGTTTACGTATACGACGTATACAGCTTTACAGTAGGACGCCTGAAACCCATAATATATAAAATAGAACAGAATATACCTGAAGAGACTTCATTGGCAAATAAAGTGTTTGAAATATCATAATTTCTAAAATATATTTTCGAATACAAAAATATACGCGTAAAGTGCGCAATAATCGGGAATACCAAAAATCTTATTATATTTTGGGTTTCAAGTAAAATTTGCGCGTCATTTCGTTAAAATTGCGCATAAAATTAATAGTCATTTGACATGATCATTGGACACAATCTTGGAATCCAACGCAACGCGTTTTTTCTTATTAGACTGGAGAATCAAAAATAATTCAAACATTAATTTTCCAGAGAGGCCATCGTAGCGTAGTGGGACAGTGTTTGACTACCCTCGATTAGTTGTGAGTTTTATATATTTAATTTCTTTTAAATTGTCTTTTCTGGTGGGACAAAGTTGAGTTTCCCCAGTCAATATAAATTGTATCAATTTCGGTCGGAAAGTAAAGAATGGGGTGTCTTAATACTAGATTATTACTGACTACACTAGTAAAGAAACAATGGCGGGGCGTCCATACAACACGGTTCCCACCGGCTTGCCTAACTTTTTAAAGTACAAGAGAAAAATTTTAAGATTGTAAAAAAACACCCTAAAAAAAGGTCACCACCAAAATTCGATAGCAAAATTACTAAATACCTACACATACTATACCGGCTTCCCTAAATATACATCAGCTTCTCTAAATTTACTGGCTTGCCGAACTAAAATTTTCACCCCTCGCCTCTCTAACGCTCGGTAGTCAAAGAGATTCTAGTGTCACGACACTCCGTATTGAATAGCGGAATTCAACGGGCATTGTGTATCGAACCCACAACCTATGATATTGACATCAGGTGATGTTCCACTGTGCTATAAAGGCCTTGCAGTAGTCTGATTACATTGGTAAAATAACCTTATTGTTTATTGATATCGAAATGAGTGTTGAAGGAAGACTATAGCGTGTCTATGATCTATTCTATATTGTCTCTGGTTTACAACTGTCAAATAAAGCAAACGTGTTCATTACAAAAACTACTCGTTTTATTAGTAATTATAAACCTCTTTAAAAGCTCTTCGAAAGCTCTATATATAAAATATTATAAGGTTTAACTTAGATAATTAATTTTACTATATGCAAATGAAATTTGCCTCCAAATAATAATATTAGACATATGCTTTAGAACAAATTAAAACAGTTTCGATGTTCTCGTTAAGCTTGTGAGTTACTTGTTAATTTCAACTAAAAGCTATGATTTTAAGTTTAAATCATTTAAAAATTTAAATGAAAATAAAAATATTCTTTATTCTATTTACAACCATTTTCAAAACGTCACTTAACTTAAAAATCAATTTTACCGGAAGCTACACTAGAAATCGGTTATATTTAATCAAATTACGATCTTTACATAACAGTAACTGAAAACCAGTAGCTTCACGCTTTATCCCGTACAGCAGGGCAGTAAGAGAGACATTACGTGTTAAGTAGCAGAACTCAACGCCGTGCAATAGCAGAGAAATAAAAATAATTTATATATAATCACTCTACCTCGCTAGAACTAAAACGTCAAGCTAAAATGAATAATAATCATTCCCCCATATAGAATCGAACCCAAAACCAAGTCGTTTACAGTTACGCTATCCCACCACACCACTGGCTTCTTTCCGCGTCCTATAATTTTGAATAATTACAAATTTTAACTGTTTGACATTTTATGTGAAAGTGGTTGTCTCTCGATACCGCCTCTTGCCTTATACGCTACAATCACCTTTCTCTAAATTAACGGTTGCGGTAAAAATTACCTTATCGGTATACTATAGTTGTTTAATTACTAGTACTACTATCTGAGACGAAACTTAATGTGATCTTTGATTTTCGATATTTTTACACATATTAAATGAAACTATTTTAACCAGATTAATTTATTAACGCCTGTCG
>JAKGSA010000500.1:43890-58943 GCA_033558755.1 Philaethria dido
TAAGAGATTACTGTTAAACGTAATATTATAAAGCACAAACACTGAACTCTATATTTCCGTTAATTGTATTCTGTAAATATTATTATACTTCATATTGATTTATTTATCTTTTTAAAATATTTTACGTTAGTACCATAGAGTAGGAAAGCGTTTACAGTCGGTAAGCGCGAGCGGTTGAAAGTTCGATTCCCAGTGGAGGAAAAAGATTTTTTTTTAAAACTCACGCTGTATCTCGGACATAGCAGGACAGGCAAAGGGAACTGGGGAACCTAGTGTTAGGCACTCCGTTTTCTTTCAACATTTCCGTTCCCCACGCCTGTCGTGGCGTAGAGGCACAAGCGTACGACTGTATACGTGACAGGTTGTGGGCTCGATTCGCACTCCAGGAAATGTAAAAGTTAGTATTTTTCCTGGGCTTCATAACAAGGCAAAAGCGCGGCGTTGAGTTCTGCCCTACAGCACGCAATGCCTCAATTCGGCGGAAAGTGGGGAACGGAGGGAAGGATCATATTTAAATTTAATTTATATTCTTATTTTTGTTCTGGTAAGGCAAAGTGCTGCGTTAAGTTCCGCTGCTCAAGGCGTAATATTCGGAACGAAGAACAGAGTATCTTAACACTATGTTCTCTTTGAATAATTATTATGCGGGAAAAAGCGGAAAGCCATAAAAAATAATAATTACTACAATAAAACAAGTGTTAAGTGATATAGAAAGTGGAATTAGAAATGCAATAGAAACGGAGAAAGTCGATTGTAAAGTAAATCATATAAATTATCAGTTCGATTGTTGCCTCCAGCTCTTATTGGGACTATAATTCGAAGGTTTAAATATATCTCTTATCTATTGAAGAAATGTACAGTACTAGCTGCTCCCGTGACTTTGTCTATGTGAAATGACAAAAAATCTTCTTTTAGTGTTACACTCTATTTTTTAGAAATATAAAAAAATAGATATAAATCAACGCCTGTCGTGGCGTAGAGACACAAGCGTGCAACTGTAAACGCGACAGGTTGTGGGTTCGATTCTAATTCCAGGAATTAGAATTTTTCGTTTCCTGGGTTTGGTAACAAGGCAACGCGCGGCGTTGAGTTCCGCCACTCAGCACGCAATGCCTCAATTAGGCGGAAAGTGGGGAACGGAGTGTCTGTTAAGATACTCCGTTCCTAGGATCCTTGTACCTACTCTGCTATATGCGGGCTATGTATGTACTCGTATGTATGTATGTATATATATTAAATTAATAAAATAAATATTACCACCAATGTTTGACATACACTTTTAAATACACTGACATATTGCTAGGGGAATATGTATTTTAGAAGTATTGACATTTACTACTAATTTATACAAAAAAAAAATTAAGAACATTTTATATAAAAAAAAAATATATATATGTATTCTATTTTTTAATATCAACAATATCAATCATCCTTCTTTTCCAAATCTTCATCAGAATAGAGATGTGCATTAAATAATTTAAGAACTTTTGAGCAAAACCAAAAGAACAATAGTATTAAAATCAGTATATCTAGGTTATATCTCTCTATGACGGAGGAACGCGGAGAGTGGCGGAGTAAAGAGTGGAGGGTTGCTGCTTGGACCCAGTGGGAGAGTTCTTCTTTAGGGGATGAGAGACGATGGCGGATGACGCTTCTAGCAATTTTCATGTTATCCTTGTAGCTATTTAAATTATACATAAATGAATATAAAGCCTGTCGTGGCGCAGAGGCATAATCGTGCGACTGTAAATGCGACAGGTTGTGGATTCGATTCCCAATCCAGGAAATGGAACTTTTAATTTCCTGGGTTTGGTAACAAGGCAAAGCGCGGCGTTGAGTTCCGCCACGAGCACGCAATGCCTCAATTCGGCGGAAAGTGGGGAACGTAGTGTTCTAACACTAGGTTCTCAGGTTCCTTCTACCTACCCAGCTATATGCGGGATAGAGCGTGAAGTTAAAAAAAAAATAATATCTTCCTATAGGTTTTTTTTTTGTTGATCAGGTTAATTATAACAATACGTTATATTCTTTTCAGAAGAATCTATCGTGGCGTAGTAGGATAATATCTGTTAACGCGATTGGTTGTGAGTTCGATTCCTACTTGTGTTTGTTTTATTAGAATGAGAAAATGAAAATAATTATATTCAAATAAGATAAAGCGCGGTGTTAAGTTGCGCCTCTCAGTACATAATGATTCAAATTTAAGTGGAAGGCGGAGAATGGAGTGTTCTAACACAAGATTCTCTTTGATATCAGTGCTGATATAAATTGCTTTGTAAAATATCCAAATAATTGTTCTGCCTTCATCTGTCTTTCGCATTCCTTTTTTTTTTCAAAACTTTTCTTACTCAACTAAGACTAGTTTTAAAGATTATCTAAAAATACCACCTGTCACAAACGCCTGTCGTGGCGCAGAGACACAAGCGTGCGACTGTAAACGCGATAGGTTGTGGATTCGATTCCCACTCCAGGAAATGGAACTTTTCATTTACTGGGTGTGGTAACAAGGCAAAGCGCGGCGTTGAGTTCCGCCAATCAGCACTCAATGCCACAATTTGGTGAAAAGTGGGGAACGGAGTGTCTTAACACTAGGTTCCCTCTGCCTACCCTGCTATATGCGGGATACAGCGTGAAGCTACGTATGAAGCTAAAAATACCAACCTCACATCACCCATAATCATTTTAACAGCATTTTCAACTTTCCATACATCTCCAGCATCTACTCTAATGGCCAGGCCTTTCTTTACCATAATTCTAAGCAATTCTTCTTGTTCTTTGAGCACAGGTATTACAATAGTGGGTATGGCATGATGTATAGCTGGTAGATAGTGGGTTGTGTCCCCGTGAGATATGAAGGCTAGGGTGTTTGGATGACCTAGAAATAAAGTTTAGGAGTTAGAGTTTTTCGAATTATTTCCTTTTGCTTGAATATGGAAACAGTTGTTATTTCTGTAAGACTATGCGTTTAATATCAATATAGGAACGTCGTTGATATGGAAAATGTATTGCCTTGGCAATGTGTATGTTACTTTATACAAAAATTAACAATAGTAAATCAAAGATGGTGTATTTTTTTTAGGAATATATTGTCTATCTAATACATTATTATAAAAATATTAGCTATCTGTGCTTCTCTTTTGTAAAAACCTTTAAGTATACCAAGTTTTATATTTACCAATTCGCATAATTTTAATAAGTAGGAGACCAAAATATTTCCTTCATAAATTAATATAGCTACCAATAACAGACTATCATGGCACAGTGGGGCAGCATTGGACTGTAAGCACTACAATACAACTGTTGGTTATGGGTTCGATACCTACTCGGGGAATTTAAATAATTTTAATCTCAACACTTAAGCAACAAAGCGTGGCATTGTGGTCCACTAGTCAATAAGCGATATTTTAAATACAGGCAAAAAGCAGAGAACAAAGTGTTAGACACTAACTAACTTACTTTGTCACTGAGAATGATTAAACATAATGATAATTTTACCTAATATACTCTGTACCGGTGGGTTTCTCATAATATGAACATTTTTAGGCAAATTTAAAAGCATTTCATCGTATTTCAAGATGACAGTTAGTTTTATAGTTGAAAACACTTCTATTAGTTGCTGTATAAGTTTCTGATGTTCCTCTTGTTTCATTAACTTTGTTTCTAAGTCCACGTATATGACACCTTCGTCGGATTCGTCTAGTAATTTCTTTAAATTCTAAAAAAAAAAGAGATATATTGTAGAATAATACTGCTAAGTCGTTATTAGTAAAGTTAAATTACAAATACGCCTGTCGTGGCGCAGAGGCACAAGCGTGCGACTGTAAACGCGACAGGTTGTGGGTTCGATTCCCACTCCAGGAAATGAAGTTTTTTCATTTTCTGGGTTTGGTAACAAGGCAAAGCGCGGCGTTGAGTTCCGCCACTCAACACGCAATGCTTCAATTCGGCGGAAAGTGGGGAACGGAAATGTTGAAAGAGAATAGAGTGTCTTAACACTAGGTTCGCAGGTTCCCTCTGCCGACCCTGCTAAAAAAAAGTAACCCGAAGTAAAAAAAAGAACTAAACTTGAGAAAGGACATAGGATACTTTTTATCGCGAAAAAAATGATAGAGGGGGTTGAAATAGGGGATGACAGTTTGTATGGAAGTTCCTAATTGTCAAACATAAAATCATGTAAGATTGTTTAACTGTTTACTTCACCACATTAACCACTTAACAAATTTTGAGAAATAGTCTAGACCTTGGGAAAGACTATAGGATACTCCTTATCATATCGCGCCATATAACCGAATTTCACGCGGGCGAAGCCGCGGGCGGAAAGCTAGTATGGATATAAATGAAACATTATAGTAATATAGCCTAGGTTTGATATATAATTATATACCTATATATCAAAATAACACCTACACCTGCAATTTATATACATTTTATGTAATTTGGTTACAAAATAACGATAAATATCTAGGTTATGTCTGCTTATGGAAAAAAGAATATGTTAGTGATACATCAATCGATCATTTTCTTTCAACCCATTTTAAATGGCGGAATGGCAGACCAAAGAAATAAATATATGTTTTTTTTTTTAACATAAACGGGAGTATTGTAGTAGTAGACAGTCAGTCAGGTTTAAATTAAGTTCATTTCGGCATCCTCCAGTCCAATTAGACTAAGTTAGTTATTGGATTGCGCTAACGATGCCGCAATGTTTTTTTGTCCAAAATGGATGTTTTTAAAATGAGAATGAACAGAAAAAGAAAACAAAAAAGTTTGTTCACTTACCTTAGGCAATTGCGATACACGCTCAGATAAATGATAACCACCGATGTATTTTACAATAGGTGGTATCGACCACTCGTCTCCAAGCAAAGGATGGGAATTAATGAGAAGAAAAGAGGCATTGTACACTAAAAACTCATAATTGGGCAAAACTATACGTTTATTGTCGTATATTGGCTTGTAGCTGTCCTCGTATGCTGACATCTCTGTTGAGCTGAAGTGGTAACTGAAAATTGTTATTGTTAGTAATATATGAAGTTAACGGGAAGAATTTGGATGTTTTTTCTTTTTTATAATCTTAAAAAAGCTTGTGTTGTTAAGTGATTGACAGGAAAAGTACAGCCGAAACTACTGGACGTAGAAATATGTAATTTGTCATCTTTTAGTGCTCCCTCTTACTCCTCAAGGAACCTATCCTTGGGGAGTGAGAAGGAGTACTAAGAGATTATTTCAAGAAATTCTTGTAGGAAGGAGAAAAATGATTGAAATAGTGAATCATGTTTTTAGCTTAACGCTTTTTTCTGTATTACAGGGTAGTCAGTTAGAATCTAGTGTCAAGACAGTATGTTCTGCACTTTTCGCCTGTATTCAAATATAGCGTCTTAAGTCGCGGAACTATACATACACCGTGCTTCATCTTACTAAAGAGTAGAAATGAAAACACATACATACATACATAGCTTCACACTATATCCCGCATATAACAGGGTAGGCAGAGGGAACCTAGAGTTAAGACACTCCGTTCCCCGCTTTCCGCCAAATTGAGGCATTGCGTGCTGAGTGGCGGAATTCAACGCCGCGCTTTACCTTGTTACCAAACTCAAGAAAGGAAAAATTCCATTTCCTGGAGTGAGAATCGAACCCTGAACCTGTCGCGTCTACAGGCTTGTGCCTCTGCGCCACGACAGGCGTTTAATATGATGAAATATTAAAAAAACCTTATATACCCACTAATTCCGATACGCTAAACGAAGCTGCGACCCCATTTCATATATTCTATCCTTTATAGACATATCAGCGGGTGACGTCGGGAACGACGCGTGCACTAAACTTAGTGCTTGCCAGGAGACGTCGGAGTGCGAGAACCAGATGAGAGGACAGTCGAATACTGATGATAATCTGTGAGAAAAGTTAGGGAGAATAAATACATTGTAAATAAATAAGAATTCAACAAAAAAAAAGAGAATGAATAAGTTCACTTTTGGTTTTGCGATTTTTAGATTTATTAGATACATACATACATAGCTTCACGCTGTATCCCGCATATAGCAGGGTGGGCAGAGAGAACCTAGTGTTAAGACACTCCGTTACCCACTTTCCGTAAATAATGTTTTTATAAAGTCCTAAATATAGTTTAAGTAAAAGTTGTTGGAATTATTATTTTTTTAGCAAATTCACGCTTTTTTTTTATGGAAAAGGACAAGGCAAACGAGCGTTCAGGTCACCTGTTGGTAAGTGATCCCCGCCGTCCACGATCCTGTGTAATACCAGAGAACCTACAGGTGCGTTGTCGGCCTTTAAGGTGGGAGTAGGCGCGCTTTAGAAAGTTCATGTACTGGACACTCCTTTTCCAATTTTCTCTCAAATTCGATATCATGTTTTGAATGGTGGAACTTAACGTTTTGTCTTACCAGATGAAAATAATTTATAGTCATTCTCCAAGTATAGTATAAGATATCCCATAATGTCAGAGACGCTGTCTGAATATGCCACAATGGCCTACATTAATGAATTAACTAACTTATCTATTATTTTTCAATTTTATAATAGATTTAAATAATAATAATATTTTATTTATAGAATTCAATCTCAAAGCAAAATTAAATATTAAGTAACGGAACGAAATTAAGTAAAATTTTCATTATCTTTAATCCCTAAATAAACAATAAAATAACAATATATTATTATTATTTTCAATTTCCTGGGTTTGGTAACAAGGCAAAGCGCGGCGTTGAGTTCCGCCACTCAGCACGCAATGCCTCAATTCGGCGGAAAGTGGGGAACAGAGTGTCTTACATTAGGTTCCCTCTGCCTATCCTGCTATATGCGGGATACAGCGTAAAGCTATGTATGTATGAATTTTATTAAAAAATGCATAATATGTATATTCTTAAAAATTACTTACGGCGCTAAAAGTCCAGTATAGTACCAGTGTGCAACGATGACATCGAAATGCACAGTGTCGTTCATCAACAAGGCTTGCATATCCGGGTGTTTGAGTGCCTGTTGGGTTAACTTAGTTCCAAGCGTTTCCATTACCAGGTCTTTATTAATTTCGCTTAGTGAGATTTTATCTGTAATGTTATAAGAATGGATTATTGTTTATTTTTACAGCTTCTTTGAACGCCTGTCGTGGCGCAGAGGCACAAGCGTGCAACTGTAAATGCGACAGGTTGTGGGTTTGATCGATTCCCCCTCCAGGAAATGGATTTTGTCATTTCCTGTGTTTGGTAACAAGGCGAAGCGTGGCGTTGGGTTCCGCGACTCAGCACGCAACGCCTCAATTCGGTGTAAAGTGGGGAACGGAGTGTCTTAACACTAGATTCTCTCTGCCTACCCTGCTATATGCGGGACACAGCGTGTAGCTATGTATGTATGTATGTATACAGCTTTACGTTTTTTCTCGCATAGTAGGGAAGAGAAAAGTCAGTGTCGAGACACTCTGTACCAGAAATATGCCAAAAATCGCGACATTACGAGCTAAGTAGCTGAACTCTCCTTTTTTCCGCTTCTCTATAGCATGCCAATTTTAGAAATAGTGTGTTGGGTAACGGAACTTAACCCCACACTTTGTTATTAGCGACTGATTTTATATCTAAATCAACGTATTTCTCACTGAGAAATGAACCTACACCCATATTGTAGACAGAGGGAATCTGAGAATCTAGTGTAAAGACACTCTGTTTTCTACATTCCGCCAGAATTTAAAAAATTGCCTGTTAAGTAACGAAAATCAACGCCGCGCTGTATCTTGCTAGAGGGAAAAAAGAATATAATAATTCCTACGAGTGGGCATCAAACCCGCAATCGAGTTTACAGTCAGTCGCTGTCACTTCCTCTTCATATACTTATAAGTAATATATTTACTAACCTGACTTTTCAATCACTGAGCTAATAGCAACATATTCTAAATTATGAAGCTCCTCCTTAGGAAACGGCGTCACGTATGTAACCTGGGAGATAAAACAACTTTAACGATCTCTACGAATAACGTGATGAGCGGTTTAAGGTAATACCACATCCTGATTCAATTTAGACGTGGTATTTGGATGGTATAAAATTTTAGAAGGCATAAAGTAAGTGGTTAGGGTCTTTTTGTAATTTTATTGCTTCTACAGCTTGATATGGAAGGTAAAATTGACAAAAAGAAAAGTATATGTGTATGTATGCTATGTACCGGAATATTTACACTTGTTGCTCACTGTGAACGGTCAGATCAATTCTGTGTTATCATATACCGATGGCAATATAAAAGGTTTAAAATAAACATACATACATACATAGTTTCACGCTGTATCCCACATATAGCAGGGTAGGCAGAGGGAACCTAGTGTTAAGACACTCCGTTCCCCACATTCCGCCGAATTGAGGCATTGCGTGCTGAGCGGTGGAACTCAACGCCGCGCTTTTCCTTGTTACCAAATCCAGAAAATGAAAAATTCCATTTCCTGGAGTGGGAATTGAACCCACAATCTGTCACGCTTACAGTCGCACGCTTGTGCCTCTGAGCCAAAGACCTATTATCATTTTATTTATGATATGATGATAATATAATCTGTATATTTTTTTTAATAATATTAACTATAAAAGCGTGGTTTCAGTTTTTAAAACGATAGTGTATATATCGCCTGTCGTGGCGCAGAGGCACAAGTGTGTGACTGTAAAGCGACAGGTTGTGGGTTCGATTTCCACTCCATGGAATGAAATTTTTTCATTTTCTGGGTTTGGTAACAAGGCAAGTGTTGTTTGAGTTCCGCCACTCAACACGCAATGCCTCAATCTAGCAGAAAGTGGGGAACGGATATGTTGTAAGAGAACGGAGTATCTTAACACTAGGTTCTCAGGTTCCCTCTGCCTACCCTGCTATATGCGGGATACAGCGTGAAGTTAAAAAAAAACTATAATGTATACTAAAACTATAAGAGGTTCTTAAGACAGTGATATAGTTTCTTCGACCTCGTTCCTTTGATTCCTATGCTTGGAATTCCTTCGATATTAATAATATCATATCGTTTTTTTACTATTTTATAGCGCCCTTGTCATGATGAATTAAGAACTCGTGATATAAATATAAAGCCAGAACAGATTTATATATGATTTATTTCTTGTGTTTTTTATGCATGGATGTTTTTATAAAAATATATATAAAAATTATCTATTTATGCAAAGCACAGTATGATGCACGAAAAGCACAAGTTCAAATTCTTCAAAAAATAAGCATAATAAATATTTTTTCAGCTTTACGCTTTTTCCCGCAGACTAGGCAATGGGAACCTAGTGTCAAAACTCCGTTCTTTTTGACTTTCCATTCGAATTCAAGGAACCAACCGAAAACCAGTGTAATTTTATAACTTACAAGAGCAGACAAATTATTACAATTATTATATAATAATCCCCCGAATAGAAATTGAACCCATAACATCGCGTTTACAGTCACTGGCCCATTGCGACATGATGGCCTTGATGAAAAATATAGAATGAACTAAAGATTAAAATACCTCATGACCAACACTTAAAAGAATTCTAACTAAATAGTCTCCAAGAACACCATGACTCTTCTCTGGCACCGGAAATACTACCAAAATACTACTTCCTGCACAGAAACCCACAAAATATAGCAAAAGTATAATTTTCAACATGTTTCAGTGACAATATCATAGCACATACTAGGTTAAGATTGACATATCATCGCTTATCAAGATTACAAACACATCTTTTATCATAAGATAAGGAGAACGAGACAATATACTTTGGGTATAAAATTGATTTTCAAATAGATTTTTTATTATTATATTACTGCACGCTTTATCCCGTATTCCAGGGTTCGAAGAACTTGTCAAGACACTCACCGCTTTCCGCACGAAGAGTTGCGTGTTAAATGACGGAACTCAACGCTGCGATTGTATAAATTTTTCATGGAATTCCTTAACCCTACATTTGGGTCGCTAGTCAAAGATACTGACAAAGTCCATCTGCAATACGATGGCATAGTAAAATCATGGATTGCTAAGGAGTTACATCTTTCCTAATAAAATATTATATGTCTATTTTTAATATGCGTATATCGGCCAAGTGCCTCACCGTCTATTCTCAGGACGTTATTTTAATAAGAAATTTATTTCGGGTCAGTCTGTCGCTCGTTATTCATTTGGAATTCCTCAAACCATTTTTATTGTCTATACTAGTTGCTGTCTGCAACTTTGTTTGCGTGGAGTTAAGGACCTTTCCTACACTAATTCTACCTAGAACCCTTTGTTTCATTTCATTTAGTCTTGAGTTTTTGTTAGGAATTTTGCCCAAATTCATATGCATTATAAGGTACTCTATGTACCTCTTAATGGATAGGGCAATATACATACATACATACATAGCTTCACGCTGTATCCCACATATAGCAGGGTAGGCAGAGGGAACCTAGTGTTAAGACACTCCGTTCCCTACTTTCCGCTGAATTGAGGCATTGCGTGCTGAGTTGCGGAACTCAACGCCGCGCTTTTATGAATTTGCGGTAATATGAATCTTATTATATAAAAGATGCAGCTCCACGTTTTAAACCATATATCAGGGTAGTTAGAGGGTACTTAGAGTAGTGCCGTAGTAGTGTCAAAACTCTCCGGTCGCCGGTTTCGAACTCAACGCCACGCTATGTTTTACAATTTAGATATAATTATTTCCCCCGAGTGGAGATAGGAATACCTGACCGAAGCGTATAATATCATCAGATACTATCAACAGAAAATGTCTATTACGTTAAACAAAATTTAGCAAAGGCTGTATTTAGGCATTGATAGAAAGTGGAGTAAGTAGTATAGAAAAAACCGTTGAATATGAAAAAAAAAAAAGTTAAATTTAAAGATTTTTATTCTTTTTTTTAGCTTCACGTTGTATAACGCACATAGCAGAGTAGGCAGAGGGAATCTGAGAACCTAGTGTTGAGATACTCCGTTCTCGTTTAACATTTCCCACTTTCTATTACGTGCTGAGTGGCGGAACTCAACACTGCGCTCCGCCTTGTTACCAAACCCAGGAAATTAAAAATTCCATTTCCTGGAGTGAGAATTGAACCCACAACCTGTCGCGTTTACAGTCGCACGCTTGAGCCTCTACGCCACTACAAGCGTTAACAAACACATATTATACTGACCTAAAAACCCATATTTTGTAAATATTTGATGATGTTACGGGATAAGGTAGCTCCAGTATCCAGCTTCCACAACAACATCAAAGATGGACTTATTTTTATAGTGCCATCAAATCGTGAAATTCATTATTTTCGTAAGTCCCAACTCTCGTAAAAACATATTGGCTTTAAGAGCATTTTTATTTAAAACTGCGATTAGATTTTATGGTAACTTTTAATTTATGTATGTAATATAAACTTACATTAAAAACAATGAACGAACAGTAAAACTAATTGATCCTTAACTGAGGCCATCATAGTGTAGTGGGACAGCGTCTGACGGTAAATACGATTTTGATTGAGTTTTGGGTTCGATGCTTTTTTTTAATAATACATGCACACATAGCATCATACGTACACACACATGAAATCATACATGCACACATGACATCATACGTGTACACACATGAAATCATACATGTACACACATGGCATCATACGTGTACACACGTAAAATCATACGTGTACACGCATGAAATCATACATGCACACATGGCATCATACGTGCACACACATGAAATCGTACATGCACACATGGCATCATACGTGCACACACATGATATCATACATGGTTAAAGTATTGTTTTAGTACCTTTATTGACACTATTTTATCATTCATGTTCTGAAATATGACATGATTCCTGTACAGAGATGGGGATCGATACCTGCACAACCAATCGCATTATACAGTGCAAACGCATGCAAAGTCTTGTCCCACTGCGCCACATCGGCCTCTATACAATATAAAAGATACATTTTTTATATAGGTGGAAGATATTTTTTTATAATAATAGAGACAATATGGGTCTTAGCAAACTTAAATATACTATCATGGAGCTCTCGCAGTTCACAGTACACAGTACACACGTCACGTCCACGATCTGATGAAGGTTGAACATTCTTCAGCGTTTATTGGAAGTGGGGAATTAAACTTATTCTAGCCTCTTTGGAATTTCAACGATTTCTTTTAGTCTTTTTTTTAATTTTATAGCTTCACGCTTTATCATTTATATCAGGGTAGGCAGAGAGAACCTAGTGTGTTGACACTCCGTTGTCCATTTTCTGCCTGAATTCGAGATATTAAGTGATGAGTGGCGGAACTCATTTCATGATGTGTTCCGGTTCGATGACATGTATGTCAAGTTTTCCCTATTCCCACCCATCCTTTCCCCAGAATGTGGTGGTTCCGGTGGCGAGCTGTCGCGGACACCACATTTTTTCCTTCCATTTCCATCTGAACACTAGGTCGGCAACGCATTATCAATATCTCTGGTCTGTGTGTCTGTCTCTGGTGTTATTGATGTCCATGGGCAAAGCCACTTACCATCAGGTGGTCCTTCTGCTCGTTTGCCGTCCTTCATCATTAAAAAAAAACTCAACGCTATGTTTTGTCTTATTAAAACAGGGAAATGAAAAAATTTTTTTTTTTTTTTTTTTTTTTTTTTTTTTTTTTTTAATTTTTTTTTTTTTTTTTTTTTTTTATTGGCTTTTATTGTATTTGATGTGTTTTGTTATTGTTTTTTTTTATATCTTAAATAGATATATTAGACCGACCCGTATGAAACTATTACAAGCCTGGAAAAATTATGTAATACTTTGTAATAGACATTGTAATTTTCAAAGAAAGCATCTTTGCGCTTTTTCTAGAATAGCAATATTGTTGGAGAGAAGAATGTCAATGTACGTCGTTCTCCCCTTTCCGTATGAAATCGAGACACTGTGTGTTGAGTGGCGGGAGTTTCGACACGTTGGATCAAAATGTATTTCTATGTAAAACTAGTAAATACGAAATTAATTACTTTTCTTCTTACTATTTTTCATTTATATTTCACTTAAGTATTATAACATTTTTATTATTAAAATTACAAGGTGTCTTTGTATCCCTTTTCAAGAAAATTACGCGGAGCATGAAACTTGGCACACATATAGTTTATATAGAGAAGGAGTGCAGAATGTTATTATTTTTTAAAATAATGCATAAAAAGTATATTAAATTAACAAAATAAATATTACACACACTACCATGGTTTGACATCCACGTATATATAAAGTGACATATACGTTGCTAGAATTAACGCGTTGTTAACGCGTCAACGGGGACACTAGTAGTTATAAATCTATTGTAAAATAATTGTCAAATATAGCATTCTCTATCATAAAATCTTTCTGTGAATTAACGTTGATTATTTAAAAAAAGGTCGCGATAAAGTTCGAGTGAGTAAGGTTTATTGAAGAAATACCTCACCTGTATTTTTCATTACGACGACGACGGAACGTGTAGTAATGTGTGCCTCGCTTCATATTACACTAGATTGAAGACACTGTACGCTTCTAATGATTTCAGTTTTTTTTTCTAAGTATCTTTCTTGTATATCTGTTCTCCACTTACGAAATTTTTAAAGACATTGCGTTATGAATGGTGGAACACAACACCGTAAACCTTTATTTTATTAGATCAAGTAAATATTTAATAATTTAACAGGAAGTATACAACTATTTGTTATACGCATGTATTCATTAAAAATGTTTTCAGTATAACCAATTTAATATTTTTAAAATTCAAATTCAAAAAGAAATTCGTTACATATACCCGATTGAGAACTAGAGAGGTTTATGGGCCTCGGGACTAACAGATATAGGCGGTCCGTGTACCCAATATAATCTCAGTGCTCCTCCTTGACCAGTAACCGAGGCCACGCGAATGGCCCAGTCTTTTGTAAACCCTGATGGCGGAGCCTGCAAGGCAAGTCACGGAGTCAAGAGTAGTGGGACATTCACCACGACCTGCTGGAATATCGCGCCGGAGCAACCTGCGCGTGCTTACTTGGGCCAGGAGACTAAGCGATTAGCTTCCCCAAACTGACCACTCTCTGGATATGTAAAAAAAAATATGAAATCTAATATAACTATAGATAAAACATAATAATATTAACCTAATATTAATAAGGCAAAGTAGGAGGCACTAGACCACGCAGAAAGTTCCCAATGCGGTGGACTGACCAGGTTAAGTCGCTAGTGGGCAGACCAATATACGAGTGTACCAGAATGGCGTCAAACAGGGAGAAATGGTGTAAAATCGTACGGAGAGCTGTACCTGTCCCCTCGGGGTATACATGTTGACCACGACCACTCTGCCAAGAGTGATACGAAGAAGAAGAAGAATATTACACAAGCACATCCATGGTAAGACACTTGTATGTAGAAATATTTCAGGAGCAATAATTTTTGGCACTGCAAAGTTTTTATGATGAAAGGATACATAAATTTTGTAATAACGTTATAGTGACCGCTTTATGATGTTTAAAAAAACTGTGCGAAATCGTGAAGATATACTCGTTACTGTGAACTTACTTCCGGGTATAAATAAAAATAAAATCTATGTCTGTTTATTTGCCACATACTTCTTTATGATATAATGTATCGTGCTGAGTGGCGGAACTGAACGCCGCGCTTTGCCTTGTTACCAGAGCGAGGAAATGAAAATATAAAATATTTAAAATTATTATAAATCTATATATGTATATGTAATGAAAATGTTTTTTTTTATGTTCGCCAATCACGCGAAAACTATTGAACGTCGATCGATATGGGACTATGGCCATACGACGCGGAATGAGGCAATAGGCTATCTACTTTTTAAATTTCGTAGATCCTTTACCCTTTTATTTCTAAAATAAATTAAATACACGTTGACTCTGCCATTATTGAGTTACTTGTTTTGTAGCGGTTGCTATAGTAACGGTTGCTAATAGTAACTCAGTTGTTTATTTATGTGTAAATAGCCAAAATTTTATATACAATTCAATAGTAAGTTATTAGCACTAAACCAATGTAAAATAGTACATTGGTTTAGTGCTAATAACTTACTATTGAATAG
>JAKGSA010000500.1:68938-94075 GCA_033558755.1 Philaethria dido
TATTTTTTAATTTGCGTTCTTCATTCAATATTTTTTTAGGTTTGTGTTTCATTCAATTTGTATTAAAATTTTATATTTTTCTTTTCTATTAGGCTGTATGTTTTTAATTATAAAAAATGTTGTAATAAAAAATGTTATTAGAAAGTCAATATTATTGTTTATCAAGCTTAGGAGATCATTAGTAAATTACATCACATTAAAAAATTTGTAATTTTTTTTTAGCTTCACGCTGTATTCCGCATAAAGCAGGGTAGGCAGAGGGAACCTAAGAATCTAGTGTTAAGACATTCCGTTCCCCACTTTCCGCCGAATTGACATTGCGTGCTGAGTGGCGGAACTCAACGCCGCTCAATGTATATATTTAGAAGTATAAAAGAAATTAAACTTACTTACTTAACTTCACGCTTATCCCTAGCGGGGTAGTCAGAGAGAACGGAGCGCCAAACGCTACGGTCTCTGCATACCTCTTTCGCCTCGTCCACAGTCATTAACCTCTTCATGCATGCCCTCCGGGGAGTCCTCATGCTTTTTACGTGACCTTCCTCCAGTATCATTGATACTGTATTAAAGAAATTAAACGTCGCAGGATTCAAGTCAAGATTCAAGCCAGTGTAAATAAAAATATACTTGTTATCCTAAGTGTGTAAACATTGTAAAAAATATCAAAACATCCCATAATTTACCATTGTTTAGCTTTTCTTAACACTAAACGTCAGTCCGACACTAATATATTAACCGCGTATTCCAACAGGCTTATTTACTAACTCCAGACCAGACAGAGTCTGGAATGAAAGTGAATGGATGAAGATAAAAATAATCATGATTTTTAACATGAAACAGATCCAATTCGCCTAAAATATCAATTTTCAATGAAATAAGCAAAATATTTTGAAATTCGATTATTTAATATAAACAAATAGTTCGTTTTGCTAATGCTTTCTAGGAATTGCGCTTTTAATTTTTTTTTTCGTGTGGAATTAATGTAATTGTTATTTTTTTAAAGTCGAGTTAAATTAAGGAAAAATCATCAGCTTGAAAAAAGTTCTTAGAGTTAAATTCAGACTACTTAAAACTGATTTTGTTATAATATAATAAAATATATAATAATTAATTCATTCACTTATAAAATACAGATATCGATTTTAGGATATTATACACATGCTAATGTTTCTCTTTTCCTCAAATTTGTTTTGTTTTTTTTATATGACATATTGTAATTAAAATAAGTTAGCTTTTTTTTGATAAAGCAATTATTATTGCACTTATTAGAATTTGCATTATTTTAGTATTAGCGTAATATTTAATTAATTTAGTTTTATTATTCACTCCACGCTTTACGCACAAGTGGATACTTTATTGGCCTATGTTATGTTATTGTGTGTTAATTAGATGTATTGTAAGTGCTGTTTGTTTTCCCAATTGTAATAAAAAAAAAAAAAAAAATGTCACAATCACTATAATATAATTATCAATACATCGATATATCGTTTGTTGGTGAAAGTTTGTGATGATGGATGAATGTTTGTTCTCTCACACAAAAACTACTGAACGCATCTAGATGAAAGGTTTTTATATAGATTTTATATATTTTAACCATAATATAACGTGCCATACTATAATACACGTACAAATATACTAAATTTAAATAGGACCACATCATAAGCATTATCTATCATTTAAAAAAATAATAACCAAAATTGGTTCACCCATTAATAACCCTTTTTCTCAAGTCGGTTAAAATTAGTTTCATTGAAATATTATAAGGATAACTAGATGCTAGGTAGTATCTGGTTGCCATAACAACGTGTCTTTCGTCTTTCGCCCGTTATAAGACACTTCAAGGCCCATTTAATTAGTGTCTCTCGTCTATAAATCAGGAGATTTATCTAGTAGCGATCACCTTCACATAAATTACATGTGGAAATGGGATAATTAAAACTTCTTTTTTTTTTTAACTTCACGCTGTATCCCGCATATAGCAGAGGGAACATGAGAATCTAGTCTTAAGACACTCCGTTCTTTTACAACAATTCCGTTCTCCATTTTCCGCTGAATTGAGGCATTGCGTGCTGAGTGGCGGAACTCAACGCCGCGCTTTGCCTTGTTACCAAACCCAAGAAATGAAAATACTAAATTTTACATTTCCTGGAGTGGGAATTGAACCCACAACCTGTCGCGTTTACAGTTTAAATATAATTATTCACCCGAATTATATACGCAGCATTTATAAATCAAATTGATTGATCTTATAATAGATTCCAGATATTCAGCAAAAAAAGGAACATTATCATTATTTAACAAATACACAATGCTTTTTTGTTTAGCAAACCTTGTTGCGTATAGGAACGACTGTCTGTAAGCGCGATTGGTCGTGTATTCGATTCCTATGAGGACACAATCACATTTCAATTATTTTCCCCGTTCTGATATAACGAAGCGCAGCGTTAAATTCTATCACTTAAGACGCAATGTTCAGAATTCTTGCGGAAAACGGGGTAAGGAGTGTTTTGACTCTAGTTTCTCTCTGCCTTACTCTGCTATAAGGGGAAATCGTCAAACTATAGTGTACTAATATATTCCAACAGGCTTATTTATGAACCCTAGACCAGACAGAGTCTGGAATGAAAGTGAATGAATGAAGATAAAAATATTAATATTTACCAATATTTATTTTTAATATGTACAAGAGGAAAAACATGTACGTTGTTATATAAAAATAAGTAACTATAAGATATATGATATAAAAACAAATAATTGACATGTTTGTACATCATGTTAAAAACGTAAGAATTCTTAACATTATATACATGCGTTTTATTAAAGCGGTGAATAGAGTGTCTTGTCACTAAAATCTCTCTCACTTTCCTACAGGATAAAGCATGAGGCTATAGGTATTTTTTCTCTCTAAACCAATCTTTTTCAAAATTTAAAATCCAGTAGAAGATGCTAGAATTTGCTCGATTACAATAAAGCTTCAGACTGGAAGAAAGTTTATTCTATTCTTCTACAATATTAAATTTACACTAAAGTTTACGGTACTTTGTATGGCTTAAAGATAATTTCAAAACTTTCACTTAGTGAATAAAATTGTCTCAGATAAGTGGTAATAAGTATTTTTTATTTAAAGTTAAAATTAAAATTTAGTATTTTCAATTTCCTGGGTTTGGTAACAAGGCAATGCGCGGCGTTGAGTTCCGCCTCTCTGCACGGAATACCTCAATTCTGCGGAAAGTGGGGAACGGAGTGTTTTAACTTTAGGTTTTCAGGTTTAGGTTTAGGTTTACGTAGGTTCCCTCTGTCTACCCTGCTACATGCGCGATAGAATACAGCGAGAAGCAAAAAAAAACAAAAAAAACGTATGAAGTATTTAAAATACTTTCAATAGAACAAAAAAATATGTTTATATTATGAAACTTACTGTATTAGTGTCAGTTCCGCGGAGCTCAACGCCGCACTTTCTCTTGCCAGAATGGAAATATGAAAATACTTTAAATATAATCTTTCCATCGAGTGGTAATCAAATCCACAACTATTCGCGTTTACAATCAGAGACAGCCACTAAGTTATGTGTGGTCTTTACTAAGTAAGATATCTTATATCTAAATATAAATCAATAAAATTTTACAACTTACACTCGTATATATGCCACTTTTATTGCTTGAATTTGGTAAAGTCCCTTAACGTATATTACGCCATATCTATGAGCATGTCTAATTTAAGACCTATCTTTCGATCTGAGGTTAGAGCTGTTAAACTTATATATTATTGTAATTATCATAAATATTATGATAACATATATTTAATTCATATATACTAAAAAGCATTTCATTATAGATACTCTGCGTGAATCACGGCGTTGAGTTCCGCCACTCAGCACACTATGTCTAATGGTGGAAAGTGGGGAACGGAAATGTTTAAAGAGAACGGAGTATCTTAACACTAAGATCTCAGGTTGTCTCTGCCTACCATGCTATGTGCGGGCGTGAGCTATAAAATATTTATTTTTGTTTTATAGAAAATCCATGCTTTTTTTAGCTTCACGTTGTATCACGCACATAGCAGCAATGGCAGAAGGAACCTGAGAACCTAGTGTTACGACACTCCGTTCTATTAAGATTTTCATTCAATTCAGTTCGGTTCTGTTTATTTAAAGTTGTAAATTCTTTAGTCAGTCTCTTATTAATAACAACATCTTTGGTTTTCGCGAAATTTAAATGAAAAATAATATTATTTAATCGCGTAATTTTGGAAAACATTTTAGAAGACCCGACGTTTCGAAAAATTTTTATTAGTATGTGGTCACAAATAGACACGTAATAGCAAATATAACATGTATAACCATGTAAAGACCATGACGGCGTAGTGGAACAGTGTCTGACAGCAAACGCACTAGGTTGTGGGTTCGATGCCCACTCGGAACAATATGTTCTTTCTAAATACCCTGAATGATAAAGCGTGAAGTTGTTTTACCCGTAGATTATCTTCACGGAGTGTTTCAATAATGAAAAGCTTTTTAGTATATATGAAGTAAATGTATGTTTAACTTGGTTAACAGAATATGCGTTCATTATGAAAATAAACCTCGAACTATAAATAAATATTACAATCGTAACACGAGTAATAAGAACAGTTGTGTTTCATGTTAATTAGTAAAGTTGTTCATGCATACAAATATACCATTTATTTCTCTATAAGGAAGTCAATTGTATAGTTATTTGCATGGATGTATTTTTTTTTTATACCACGACGGTGGCAACAAGGCACACGGCCCACCTGATGGTAAGTGGTTACCGTGGCCTATGGACGCTTGCAACACCAGGGGCATCACTTACGCGTTGCCGACCCTTCAAAAACCTATTTATTCCCCTTTTGAAGAACCCCATATTGTAGCCCTCTGAGAAAACCTCGGCAGGGAGATCATTTCACAATTGGAGAGATTTGGAGCAATTTTGATTGCTTCCATAAAATATTTTAATAGGAAAATAGATATAAGAAGAATATAATAGAATTAATACAATCAAAGAAGTTATAATTAAGATTTTCATTAAAAAAACCAACTACAAATAAAATGCACTAAGAAGTAAAGTTATTACGAATAACTCAAAAACTATTCGTCAGATTTCAATTTAAATGGGACTGCCACCACAATCATCGTCATCACAAAAGCATATAAAAAACAATCATTAAAATTGACTGACCCAATAAAAATTTAGGCACACAAAAAACACAATGGAATTGAGAACTTCCTCCTTTTTTGAACTCAGTTAAAAATTTAGGAAAACCTACCTTACCTAACTTCACGCTTTTTCCCTAGCGGGGTAGTCAGACAGAACGAAGCGCCAAACGCTACGGTCTCTGCATACCTCTTTCGCCTCGTCCACAGTCATTAAACTATTCATGCATGCCCTCCGGGGGGTCCTCATGCTTTCTACGTGACCTTCCTCCATTATCATTGATACTGTGTTCTCGAAGGTCAACCGAGTTCTCCCCCTACCTCTCTTTCCGCTCACCTTTGCTTCATATATCTTTCTAACCATTGTTTCATCATGAAAAACATGATTAATGTAGTAATCATAGTAAGTTATCCAGACAACGTTTATATTAAAATTATTTTTTTCCCCGCTCGCCCGATAAAGCTCGGCGTTCTGCCACTCAACAATCTCAAATTCATGTAAAGCAAAAATTAGACTGATATGCATATTACCCTTCTTAGCGTCATCTCGTTCTTGGCGTAGTCGGGTAAAAATGTAGGCATCTAACTTTTTATTACATGATTTCTATATAAAATAATTTAAATTTTATTCATACTTATTATATAAATACTTTTTGCGGTGAAGAATGTAAGCTTTTAAATGTAATTAGGTAGCAGGATGTATATCAACAAACATCCGACGGATACTATCTAGAAATATATACATACGATTACAAAACTATTTATTACTAGAAGCCCTGCTGACGCGTAAACTACGCGTTGTCTTAGCAACGTCAAACGCATAGTAGTCTGTGTAACATTTATTCTATCTATTTTATGTATCTATATGCGTTATTATGAATCTTTTCTTCCCCGTATAAAGCTTGAGTATGCCGAATTTCTTTTTGGTTTTCGCGATTATTACACATATTAAATAAAACTTTTTTAACCGGATTATATTATATCGCGTATATTTTAGTATTAGGAAATACATTTTTTGGAAACCCGACGTTTCGAACACTTTACAGTAGTGGTCACAAGTACTTTTTTTTTTTTTTTTATGGATACCGGATGGCAAACGAGCAGAAGGACCGCCTGATGGTAAGTGGTTACCTTCGCCCATGAACATCTACAACACAAGAGATGTACTAGATGCGTTGCCAACCTAGAGGATACAGATGGAAAGGGAGGATAATGTAGTAGTCCGCTATCGGAACCACCACATTTTGGGGAAAGGATGGGTGGGAAAGGGGAAAACCTGGCTTACATGCCATCGAACCGGAACACATCATAAGATATTTGGCGGTTCGTCTTTGACATGATAGTGGTCGCGAGCCAGACGGAGGACGAACCTCCTATCACCAAGCAAAACTAGTATACTGAGTATATATGATAATAGTATACTGAGGTAGTTTGATATAATATTTGTATCAAATGACAGACGAATACCACCTCAGTGTATCTGTGACCACGGACTACTGTAGTGTTCGAAATGTCGGGTTTCCAAAAATGTATTTTCGTTTCGTTAATTCATTTAATATACCGAATTTCATTCATCTTTTCTTTACGTATGTAGCTGTACTACATATTTATTCCTATAATATGGCTAAAGTACTTAAATTATAAATTGTGCCTTAGTTGTATTATCCTGATGTTACGATATCAGATAACTAGCTATATGACCAGTCAGTTTCATTTAAATTTGTTCAGTAGATTTTACCTAACAAAGTAAAAAACATCTACCTTTCTGTCAATTAGGACAGTATGTGTTTAGATTATTGATTTTTATAACTTACTAGCTTAAGCCGACATATTCCTTCACGTGGAAATTAAATGTTTTTCGCCATTAATTTTTTTTAACGATACGTAACTGACTTTCTAAGGCGTTATTTACTTTAAGAAAATATAAGTAGTTGAGGTCACATACATACATAGCTTCACACTGTATCCCGCATATAGCAGAGTAGGCAGATGGAACCTAGTGCTAAGACACTCCGTTCCCCACTTTCTGCCGAATTGAGGCATTGCGTGCTGAGTGGCAGAATTCAACCAAACCCAGGAATTGAAAATTCCATTTCCTGGAGTGGGAATCGAACCTACAACCTGTCGCGTTTACAGTCGCAGGCTTTGAGGTTACAATCTTCAAAGTTCGACTATACCCTATATGTTAAAATTATACAATAAGAACTTTTATTTCTATGTTTAGTAGTTAACGATATAAGTATTTCCAAAAGGACAGACAAAATATTGTAAATTATTAAAGAGATTTCAAAAAAGAGAATCTTCTCGATTTGACTGTATTTTTTATGAGTAATTCTATTTATCTTTTTACTGGCTGAACCAATTTTGACAATTCTTTTATTATATGATAGCTAGTACTTCTAATTTGGTACTATTTAAATTTAGTTAACATCTGAGACAAAGATCTGCCAGAATGTTTCAATTAGAAATAATTGCATGTAAAATTATAACTTTTGAAACCATTATTTCTTGTATTTTTGTTTTACATAAAGTAATTCTCTAAATAATTAAGCAAAATAACTTTTTCTTGTTCAAAGTGACATGAAAGATTTTATGTCAGAAATGATTCTATTAAAAAGTTATCAACTTTCCTCACTTTATACCAGTTGTGAATATAATTTCGCAAGTTTAGAGGTTGGGCTGACCTTTGCAGACTAGGAGACATTAACTTTTCTAACAGTATAAGTAATTTTCTCGACTATCGCTTCCTGTTCTCTGGCGTCCATTACACGCAAATTGCATCTAACATGTTCTTTATATATATAAAATTAATATTATTCAGAGAATTGGTAAGTTGTATGTTTGTTTGTATTCATTCGTAGCTTGAATATATTCGTAAATGCAATAACTGTGCAAAAGTAGAAATCGCAAAAAATATTGCAATGTCCAAAAAATATAATATAAAAAACAAGCAATTTCCCGCTTTTTCCTTATAGTAACGTAGTCAAAACGAATCTACTGTCAAAGCACTCCGGTCTCCGCTTTCCGTTATTGCGTTAGTTAACATTCGAGCGTGCTAACTGATGGAGCTTAACGCCGCACTTTGTTTAATATATATGACAATATAAGCTATATATATTTCTTTATATCGTAGCAATTATTATCATTTTATATCAAACAATTCATGTATATATTTTATTATAATTAAATTATAAGACAAGTTCACGCCCACGTCTATTGTTCTTTTTCTAACTTTTTAATGTCGATTGTGATAAATAAATTATCATTTCTCCCGTTTTCATAGGAATTAACGGAAATCCTTTCTTAGTGCTTCTCTATGGAAACCTACTAACAAATTACTATACACATACTCGCATATTGTTAAAGCTCAATGTCTCTTTTCGAAAGTGAAATGTTGAACATAACACAAAATACCCTGAAGGGTATTGGTATTTGGCGAGGTATTGGTGTATTCTCCTTTAAGGAAGATCAATAAAACCAATTTTTCGGGATTTTTTTTAGGATACAAATAAATAAATGAGTCTAGCGAACTTTTCAGATTATTTTATTACATATTTAAACATTACAAAAAAAATTGTTAAAAAAAATACTGTACTGAATATACCGTCGATTTTTTTTTATTCTAAAGCAGAATTTCGATGATTGATTTTCGTGATTATTACACATATTAAATAAAACTATGTTAACTGGATTAATCACGTATATTTTAGTATTCGAAAATACATTTTTGGAAACCTGACGTTTCGAACACTTTACAGTAATCCGTGGTCACAGGAGACTGAGGTGGCATTCATCTGTCATTTAATACAATTACTATATCAAACAACCGCCAACGATTTCTTAGTTGCCTCGCGTACTACCCTGGATTTTTGCAGAATGAGCCGACTGTATCTGGCCGTCTAGTGTGGTGGGTTTGAGATTTCAAAGATTTAATGAGTGGGTCCCAGGTAGTAGAAAGTCATCCCAGGTGGTAGATAAAATATACGCGATTAATCCGAAGTTGAAATAGTTTCGTTTTATATGTGTCTAGTTTCATTTAATAATCACGAAAATCAAAGAGCTCATAATATATTTTTTTTAGATTTTACGCTTTTTCTCGCAATAGGACTGTGCTAATCAAAAAGAACTTACTGTGAAAACACTCCGTTCTCTACTTTCAACATGAAATATGTACTCTACGTTGGGCGGAATGCAATGCTGCAATCTATCGTACTAGAGCGGAATATTGAAATAATTTAAATATAATAATACCTCAATTCGGCGGAAAGTGGGGAACGGAGTGTCTTAACACTAGGTTCCCTCTGCCTATCCTGCTATTTGCGGGATACAGCGTGAAGTTATGTATGTATGTATAATAATTCTATTAAGTCGGAATCGAACCCATCGCCAATAACGTTTACAGTTTCACACTATTCTACTGCGCCACGATGGTTTCTAAATGAATCGATATTAAGATAACTTGTTCACTGCCAATACTGCAATATCATAAATTATCTTCTAAGATATACACAGTCATAGGATCAGCGAATAACACATGTCTATCCATATATATATAAAACGCTTGCGTGACTGAGTGACGAACAGACAACGTACAAGCGAAACTACTGGCCATAGAAAGTTTGAATTTGAAAACTCCTTGGGGAGTGTAGGGGAGCACTAAAAGAGGATTACTCGAAATTCCTATGGAAACGGGAAATAATGGGATTGTAGGTTTTATAGTTAATAGCATGGCATGGCAACAGGCGTTAATGGCCTGTCGTGGCGAAGAGGCACAAGCTTGCGACTGTAAACGCGACAGGTTGTGGGTTCGATTCCCACTTCAGGAAATGTTAAACCTTAGCATTTTCATTTCCTGGGTTTAGTAACAAGGCAAAGCGGAGCGTTGATTTCAGCCACTCAGCACGCAATGCCTCAATTCGACGGAAAGTGGGAAACGGAGTGTCTTAGCACTAGGTTCCTTCTGCCTACCCTGCTATGTGCGGGATACAGCGTGAAGCTATGTAAATATGTATGTATAGTTAACATAATCGAAGTCACGGGTTACAGTTAGTAATAGATATGCACAGTGGCGGCACGTGGTCGGCTCTCTGCGGCCGCGTTTGGCAGAATTTCAATCGTTTAGTGGAAAATGTTATATTTATTGATTTCTAATATCATCTGGCGATTTCGCAGAACCATAAATATGGCTGACTATTGACTTAAAACAGCTTATGTGTTCCTTCTTATATTGAAACACGTTAAATCGATTGCGTTTTCAAGGTTATACGAGTATAACCCAATTGCTGTATTTTTAACGATGCGGTTGTGGCTATGTAATAAATCGATATTTAGATTTATTAGTACTTATGTTATGTGAAACTTTGTGAGGATAGATGTTTGTTAGTCTTTTAAAACTATAGAACGGATCTGAATAATCCTTTACACTAAAATAATATCAGAATAAGCCTATATGAGTATAACCTATATGAGGTTACAATTTATAAGGAATATAATTTGGCTATAATATAGTTATAGATAAATTTCAATTAAATGTTATAAAATGGTTTCCTCGGTTACCAAAATATATGAACAAAAGTCTGTCAAAAACTGTGTTAATTTTTGTATCTCTAGCATCTAGAAGACAGAGGATTTGATCAACAGGTTCTACGTACACTGGTACAAGTGCAAAATCATAATTTTACAGGAGAGCCATTGAAAAGTTTGATGATATATTTATTTTTGTATTTTTTTTCATTACTGAATGGATAAACTAAAGCATTCATTTACTTTTATAGAGATAATAAAAAAAGCAGCTTCACACTTTGTTCCTCATAACAGGGTATTTAGAAAGAAACTAATATTATACACTATATACACTACACTTTCCGCTTTTCCACCTTAGTACGAGGCATTGTACATTAAGTGGCGGAACTCAACGCCGCACTTTGTACTTATTAGCATATTTATTACCATAGTAATAATTTAAATACAGCCCTTACCACGAGTGGACGTCGAACCCATAACTACTCGCGTTTGTAAAATGGTATGAAGGAATATATAATGTCTTAGTAATTATTTTTAACCAACTTCAAAAAAAGAGGTTTATCAATTCGACTATATATTTATTTATGTGCACTATCGCATATCTATTTAATGGGTGAACCAACTTTGGTCTTTTTCATTTGATAGCTAGCTTTTTATGTGTTCCCATTTAAATTGTTTAAGATGCAACAGTAGTTTTTGAGTTATTCGTAATAGTATATTCTTTTAGTGGATTTTATTTGAAGTCGGTTTTTTTTTTCGTTAAAACAAAACGTCGTCAACTTATTATTGAGTAGGTATAAAGCGTTATGGTTTGTAAATATCTTTCTACTAAGAACGCTTCAAGTTTCGTCGTAAGCACAAATACTTAAACAACAATGTTATCAAAGCTTCTGTTGTGGGAGTTTCAGTGAAAAGATATATATGGAATATATATATATTTTTAAATCTTTCTTAATTTAAGTAAAGTGTAACTTCACGCTGTATCCCGCATATAGCAGGGTAGGCAGAGGGAACCAGAGAACCTAGTGTTAAGACACTCCATTCTCTTTTAACACTTCCGTTCCCCACTTTCCGCCGAATTGAGACATTGCGTGTTGAGTGGCGGAGCTCAACGCAATCGAACCCACAACCTATCGCGTTTACAGTCACACGCTTGTGCCTCTGCGCCACGACAGGAGTTCATTTATTTAAGTTATTTTTATTTCTCCGCTCTGATGAGACAAAATTCGGCGTTAAGTTCCGCCACTGAACACACAATGCCTCGAATATAGCTGGAGAGCGGAGAACGACGTGTCTTTTCTCTAGCGCTGCCCCACTGCGCCACAATCGTTTTTAATAGTATTAAATTTTATTTAAAGCCAAACTGTAATCGCTAACAGATTGAGACATAAACAAGTAAGATCGACTCAAATCCTCACTAAGACGTAACATAAATGCACTCATAAAATAACATAATCGTAAAATTATTTTTGTATACTTTGCAATATTGCCACATTTGTTTAAAAACGTGACCTGAATAAATATTTCCTCGGTTACCAAAATATATGAACAAAATTCAGTCAGAAAATGTATTAATTTTCGTATCTCTTGTATCTAGAAGGCAGAGGATTTGATCAACAGGTTCTACGTAGACTGGTACAAGTGCAAAACCACCATTTTACAGGAGAGCCATTGAAAAGTTCGATCATATATTTATTTTTGTATCTTCTTCATTACTGAATGGATAAATTAAAGCATTCATTGACTTCGATAGAGACAATATTACAATAAACACAACAAAAATCACATAAAATTATATTTAATAGCAATTAAATATAATTGTGTTATTATTTAGTTAATATGAGTGTGTATTGTTGTGGTTCCCATAGCGGACTACTACATTGTCCTCCTCTTCCATCTGTATCCTTTAGTTTGGAAACGCATCTACAACATCTCTGGTATTGTAGATATTCATGGGCGAAGGTAACCACTTACCATCAGGTGGTCCTTCTGCTCGTTTGCCATCCGTTATCCATAAAAAAAAATAAAACAATCTTAGAAACACTCCTGTTAACTTCTAGTGTAAACTTTTTTTAACATTTGCACCAGTGTACATAGGACCAATAGTAAGACACTCCATTTTTAAAAGTTTCGGGACATTCTATAAAGAGTGACGGAACATAGCGGCAATTTTTGCCGTTTCAAACCATTGATTGATTTCAAACAATCAAAATAATTTAACGCCTGTCGTGGCGCACAAGCGTGTGACTGTAAACATGACAGGTTGTGGGTTCGATTCCCACTCCAGAAAATGTTAGTATTTTCATTTCCTGGGTTTGGTAACAAGGCAAAGCGCGGCGTTGAGTTCCGCCACTCAACACGCAATGCTTAAATTTGGCGGAAAATGGGGAACGGAATTGTTGTCAGAGAACGGAGTGTCGTAACACTAAGTTCTCAGGTTACCTCTACCTACCCTGCTATATGTGGAATACAGCGTGAAGTTAAAAAAAATGAATAATTTATATTAATATATAGTAACTGTATATATACAATTACTCCCTCAAATAAGAATCAAACCTAAAACTACTACGAAAACATCTAACAAATCGAATTAATTTGTTTCAATTTTGTCATATTTATTATAAAATGGCGTATATTTTCTGAACTGTACGAGACGATGGCATTAAGCGTTAACGCGGTCACTGGCTTCCTTGAATTTTTTTGGAAATCATTTTTGTTGTTTTACTTTATTTTAATTTTATGCTCGTTCTTACGATCGTTAAAAATGTGTGAATTTTTAAAAGCTTGGAGCAACGTTAAGGTAAATACATTATTTTTCCATTATCGAATTAAACGTTTTGTCTCGCATGGGAGGGTAGTTAGAGAGAGCATAGTGTCAAGACACTCCGTCCGCCAGTTTCCGCCTAAATTAAAGACACTGCGTGTTAAAAGGCGGAGCTAAACGCCAAACTTTGTTTACCAAAGAGGAAAAATGAAAATATTTTTTAAATATTTTTTTAATAACTCCTGTGGGTTCGATTCCCACTCCAGGAAATTTAAAATTTAGTATTTTCATTTCTTGGGTTTGGTAACAAGGCAAAGCGCGGCGTTGAGTTCCGCCACTCAACAAGCAATGCCTCAATTTGGCGGAAAGTGGGGAACGGAATTGTTGAAAGAGAAATGAGTGTCTTAACACTAGGTTCTCTGGTTCCCTCTGCCTACCCTGCTATATGCGGGTTACAGCGTGAAGTTAATAAAAAAATTAAATATAATCATTTCCCGAGAGGAAATCGAATCCACAACCAGTCGCTTTTACAGTCGGACGCGGTCGCACTGCACTATGATGACCTCTATTTTAATTGTACTTTAATCATGTTGTTTGCTACTCATCCTTCACAGGATGATTGGAAGAGATCTCTTCTAGGAGTAAATCCTTTGTTAAGTTACAATTATATTATTTTTTTTATATTTCAAGTGCAATATAGAATTTAATATATTTTCTACGATGAATATTAAAATCATGTCATATATACATTACGTTTCACGTCTTTTCCCGCATAGTACGACTATGTCATAAGCTACTCGGAAGTAACCTAGTGTAAAAACACTTTAAGTTGCGGAACTCAACGCCGTTTGACTTATCAGTGCGAAAGACCAGAGTGTATTCCCAATTCTTATCAAATATACATTTGTTTTTGTGAATTGAAACCTTACACCGGTCAAGTGCAATAACCCTTCTCATAATTAGGTGGTTTAGGAAGCTCTACAAGAAGAACCCCCAACATGAAATACTATAACGCATATCTTTTACCGCGTAACTCTATACTTAATACGTGAAGATTATTTTAAGTTGTAGTCAGTTTTTAATTTCAAAACTTTATTATCCTTTTGTCGTGTCGTTGTCAACTAGCTGTATCCCGCGACTTCGCTTGCGTGCATTGTAAAACCTAAAATTTCCCTTGTCGTTTCGTAGGAATTTTTAGATATTCTATCTTTGTATTCTCGTACACCTCTAGAAGCCTAAATAATATATATAATATAATTTCTGTCTTAGATGGTCAGTAATTTCCCCTGTACGTTGAGTTTGTCGAGTGTCAGTCACTTGGTAAAGCAAAAGTTTCGTCAAAATCAGTTCAGCATGAAAGGGAAAACATTCATTCTCACAAACTTTGGAATTTATCATAAAAATAGGACTGAGTGAACAATCTAATATCAACTAAATTATATTTTTTCCATTATATTCTGTTCATACATTCCCAAGACAAGATAAATTGAAATCTCTTATCTGATGCAGGTAGACGTTATTATTAAAAGAAAAATCATCTAACTAAAGCGGCAAGAAATGACGGTAATTTAGGAAGTTGGAAAGAAAGAGTTCCGCCGCCGTCTACATACATACATACATACTCGTAATGATAGTATATTATGCTGAGATGAACTTTCACTGGCGTAGAAAGCTAACAAATATAGTTCTAAGTTAATGACTTTAGAACTGTTTACTTGTTCTTAGTAATAACTTAGATATGCGTGGTTAAATTGCAATTTATAAAATTTCTACTTTTTAACGCCTGTCGTGGCGCAGAGGCACAAGCGTGTGACTGCAGACGCGACAGGTTGTGGGTTCGATTCCCACTCCAGGAAATGTTAAAGTTTAGTATTTCATGGGTTTGGTAACAAGCCAGAGCGCGGCGTTGAGTTCCACCATTCAGCACGCAATGCCTCATTTCGGCGAAAAGTGTCCCCACTTTTCGGAACGTGTTATTGCCTCTGCCTTCTCTGCTATATGCGGGATACAGTGTAAAGCTATGTATGTATGTACCTTGTTACCAAACCTAGGAAATGAAAAATTCAATTTCCTGGAGTAGGAATCGAACCCACAACCTGTCGCATTTACAGTCGCACGCTTGTGCCTCTGCGCCACGACAGGCTATTAATAGTATCAAATAAAAAACTCAATCAGTAACTTAATAATAAGTTACCAACTGTTTTAAATTAGTTCCCAAGTTATATTTAGTGTGCAATTGCTCATAAAAACTGGTATGTTATAATAGCGTAGGCATTCGAGAGGAAATCACTGGCTGTCGCTGATTGCGTAGTATCCGCTCACGACGCGATGGCTAATACGATCTAATCAAGAAGTACGTCTTTGGAAAAGTAGCGGTATTTACTTTGAACCTTTGTAGTCTTGGCTTACAATGTAAGTGTAATTTTAAAGTACATACATACATAGCAGAGGGAACCTAGTGTTAAGACACTCTGTTCCCCACTTTCCGCCGAATTGAGGCATTGTGTGCTGAGTGGCGGAGCTCAACGCCGCAGTTTACCTAGTTACCAGACTCAGGAAATGAAAATACTAAATAAATTTAAATACTTTACGTTTAAAAAAAAAGTGTATACTTGTTTTTTTAATAACACCATATAAAAAGGTACTGCTATCCGTCCTCAATAGTTAGTGTCCAAGGAGATATAACGGCTTCATGATTGTAGGGCAAAGGGAAGTTGCTACGTTTAATATGGTGTATGATCTAAACAACTTAATTGAGCACTTTGAGGTGATTTAAACCATGAGAGATAAACATTTGCTGGGACTTAAATGTTTATGTAATATAAATAGGTTAGTATCTTTATCTTGCACGGAAATGGAATTCAGCGAAGTTAACTTTTCTGTCAAAAACTTAAAACTTAGATTATCTTTGTTTATGGGTTTTACAAGTTTATGACCATACCATAATATTGTCTTTGAAAGAGGCATGATGTATGTGCTTTCGCCATAGTATAGGTTGGCTAAATGGTTGTCCATCATTTCCCTATGAATCACCGTATCAGTACTACATGGCATACACAACAGTATGGGCCACCTAGTATTTACCCTGATTACGTACATCCAAGTTAAAAAATGCACTGTAATATTCTTTCATCAACAATGTATGTTCGTTTTTTTTACTTTTTTTATATAAATCACAAATAAAAACTGTTGGTAGCATTTATACAAATGCGATATATGTTGGTACAACCACTGACAAAGAAAGACAAAATTTTATATCTACCCGCAAAAATAGTTTTAAAAATGTTCATTTTAAAAATCAATGCTCGACCAATTCTAGACAAAAATATGTTTCTGATAATTTAAGTAAGTAACCATGCCCTTAAATTGTATAGCTTATTTTTTACGATTTTTGATTTTTGATTTTTATGACTCAGATCAACAGCTTCAGTTCAACAGCTTTGCAGTCCAAGTCTTTTGCAAATTTGTTCTTATTACTGTTTCGGCACCATGTTCATCTTTCTTATATTAAGTGAATAGTAAAGACTGAAGTATACTAGAATGGTAAACTTGCTCTCCATACTTTACAAAACATACATACATAAAAATAATAGCTTCATAGCTTCACGCTGTATCCCGCATATAGCAGGGTAGGCAGAGGGAACCTGAGAATCTAGTGTTAAGACACTCCATTCCCCACTTTCCGCCGAATTAAGGCATTGCGTGCTGTCGCGGAAGTAAACGCTGTGTGCCTCGTCACCAAACCTAGGAAATGAAAATACTTTTACATTTCCTGGAGTGAGAATCGAACCCACAACCTGTCGCGCTTTAAATAAAATAGGGTATAAAAATAATAAATATATTTAAATCTTAAAACGTGTTAATTCTTCCAAAATAATCGCGTTCCATACCGCTCCATTACATTTATAGGACATGTTTGTCGAGTTCCATTCAGAAAGTTTTCGCTCATTACGAAAGATTTTAATGATTTGCGCATAGTTTGTTCCTTATGTACTGGAATATTATATGTACACATATTTACGAAGACATCGTCGTGATATGTACTTATTTATTTAAGGTCTATATATCTATGAACGCCTGTCGTGGCGCTGAGGCACAAGCGTGCGACTGTAAACACAGGTTGTGTGGGTTCGATTCCCACTCCAGGAAATGTAAATTTAGTATTTTCATTTCTTGGGTTTGGTAACAAGGCAAAGCGCGGCGCTGACTTCCGCCACTCAACACACAATGCTTCAATTTGGTGGAAAGTGGGGAACGGAAATGTTGAAAGAGAATGGAGTATCTTAACACTAGGTTCTCTGGTTCCCTCTGCCTACACATATACACATAACAAAAAAGGGATACAGCGTGAAGTTAAAAAAAAAAATATCTATGAATCTAAGCGTAATGTATCAGTAAGTTTTTTTTAAAATTGCTTGTTGCATACTTCCCCCCAAATATGGTCTCCTATTATAAATTCTCTATTAATAAAATCATTTTTAGTGATAAGGCCGTATTTCTCGCTCTTTTGCGTTAATTTGAAAGTATATCTTATTACTTGCAATAAAGTGTTTTATTAGTATTATAATAAGACCTAAATTTCTTTACATTATAATATTTTTTTATATTATTATTAAAAAAGATACATTTTTGACATCAAAAGTTTGTTGATTAATTTCCTATATGATATCGCAAGCATATCTTTATCGGTAGAGACGTTACGAATTAAATAAAGTAAATTAGCACTCCACTTTCCCTTTCTCTCTCTCTTATTAACTCGCTCCATTTAAACACTATGTTTTGTTGAGAACACGTGAAATGTAGAGAACCTAGACACTAGGCCTCACTACATTGTCATACGCGAAACATGAGTGCAATTAAAAACAAAATGAGCTGACAAAGAAGACAATATAATGATGAATATAAAATTATAAATAAAGGAAATAATAAACGACTGTAAATAAATATAGCATAATAGAAACCACCAAACCAACGCGACAGGTTGTGGGTTCGATTCCCATTCCAGAAAATGTAAAATTAAGTATTTTCTCTTCTTGGGTTTGGCAACAAGGCAAAGCGCGGCGTTGAGTTCCGCCACTCAACACGCAATGCCTCAATTAGGCGGAAAGTGGGGGATGGAAATGTTGAAAGAGAATGGAGTGTCTTAACACTAGGTTCCCTGGTTCCCTCTGCCTACCCCGCTATATGCGGGATACACCGTGAAGTTAAAAAAAATATATAAATACATAAATTAATAATTTTTACTCCTATATATAATTATATCATATGGAGAAAAGAAAATAATTTGAATATCCCTGAGTTGGAATCGAACCCACCACCAATTTTTCAGCGTTTGCAATCAAACGCTGTCTTAATACGCCACTATAATCTCTTAATCGTTCAGAATGATTAAAAAATATTAATATTAAAATATTTTCATTCATATATCCAGCGAGCATAGTCGCGGATCACAGTTAGGCGCTAGCAACACGAGACAAACACTCGCCCACGCGCCGCTATGATTTACGTCCGTTTGCATTTTTCCTTCTGATATTTTTCCACTTCTTGTGTAAAGCTCCGACCATATCGACTTTGTGTTTAAAGCTTAATAAGTTCGTTGGTTTTTTAACCGTCTTCAAAAAAGGAATAAAATTCGACTGTATTTTTTTATTTAATAGCTTTTTAATGGGTGAACCATTTTTGATGGTTCTTTTTCGATATGATAGCTGGTGCTTCTGATGTGGTGACGTTTAAATTTAGTTAAGATTTGATTGGTAGTTTTTGAGTTATTTGTAATATTTTTATTTTTTATTTTAAAGTCTGTTTACTTTTTTGTTAAAAAAATAATTATTGTTATTAAGTACTAATATATTTATCCTTCGAGGCCATCATGGCGCATTGACAGCGTGATAGCTGGTTGTGGGTTCGATATCCACTCGGGTTCGATAGCACACACACTCAGAATAAGATATTTTTAGGAAAAAAATAAAATTTTGAATGTAGCGGGACTCGAATCTGGACCTCTTGACAACTTTGCCTAGTGTAAGCTTTTTAAGACGCGTGTTCGAGTACCGTTTAATAAACGTTTAATTTTTTATACAATTTTCAAATATTTTTTTACTTACATACAATTCCTTATATTTAAGAAAAATTAAAAGAAAATAACAACAGACAGAATTACAGTCAAATGTGTGTAAAGCCTAACCCCGCTACAATTAATAACCGCCGGCCTCATATGTCACAGGGCTATTTTACGCAAAACGTACGGACATGTCAATTTATTAGTATATTTTCTTCGCTTATCAAATTGTATTTATATTCAAAACACTTATTAAATTATGTTTTTTGAATATTTTTGTGGGTTTTTCCAGATTATGATAATGGGCGTCACTTCACGGGTACAGGTAGGTACAGGGTACAGGTGAAACGATTTTTTTTACATTTCTTTATGTCGTTAAACCTATAAAATAAGTGGTTCTCACATAGTATAAAAATTCATCAGTCATTGAGGCCATTGTGGCGTGGTGGAACAGCATCTGTCTGTAAATGCAGGTTTTTCGAGATTATATTAATTGGCCAAAACGCCTGTCATGGCGCAGAGGCACAAGCGTGCGACTGTAAACGCGAAAGGTTGTGGGTTCGATTCTCACTCCAGGAATTTTTCATTTCCTGGGTTTGGTAACAAGTCAAAACGCGGCGTTGAGTTACGCCACTCAGCACGCAATGCCTCAAATTCAGCGGAAAGTGGGGAACCAAGTGTCGTAACACTAGGTTCCCTCTGCCTACCCTGCTATATGCTATATGTTAGAAATATATATCAAACCTTAATAAATAAGCAGTCTCAACAGAACATGTAGAAATTTAACAACCATCCAGATTTACAGACGTGTGGTGTTGAAACTTTTTTAATACAACAGAAGTTCGTTTCGTTGAAACTCAATCTGCCAAATAAAAGGGTTTACTCTGAATCAATAAAGAGAAACGATATTTTATAAAGTTTTTATTGACACCAGGTGGTATTGAGTTTCGGAACTAAGTATCATCATTAAAGTCATAGTCGCGCAGTGGGATAGTCTGACTGCAAGGGCGATAGGTTGTGGGTTCTATTCGATTCGACACTCGGATGAATTATTATTCAAATTATTATGTAAGGTACTCTGGTAAGACAAAGCATTACATAGAGTTTTATCACTCAACACACAATGTTAGAGACATTTAGAGATGTTAGAGAGTAAAGAATGGAGTGTCTGCTAAGCGTGATAGAAAGTGAGGTAGCAAGAAGTGTTAATATTCAAAAAAAACCACTTTATTATAGATAATTTTTACAGCACCAACAACACCATCAGGTTTAAAAATACAAAATTCTTTTATAGTGTCCATATATGTAATAATTTACATACTCATATAAATAATGACACCATTCCGAAACTTACATATATATATAGTATAAGGTAATAACGATAAGCGTTACCGAATAAGGCTTTTAGGAACAAGTAGTTGCTTTTCTCGGGATATTCGAATTCGATGATTTTACAGCAAAGCGTGGGTTCAATAGGTTTATATTTACATAAATTATTAACGACAATGAAGAAACCTGCACCAAAAAGTAAAATTATTACGAATAACTCAAAAACCACAATTATTATATAAAAAAATAATCATTAAAATTGATTCCTCCAATAAAAATTTATGCGGTAACACATATAAAAAATACAAATACGTATTGATAACCTTTCTTTTGGTCGGGTAAAAAACCAGATTTATAGCTAACACTCAGTTTTAGTACTTTGGCAGATTTTTCACATTGATTTACTGTCGCTTTTAAATGTTATCTAAAAGTTTTAGGAATTCCATTGAAATTTGCCATTAGGTGGTGATTTTGATTAATTCATTATTGTGAATTTATTCTATGTTTTCTTTTCCTGTCTTCACTTTTAAATTTAAAAAACAATAAAACTTTTTTATGAAAAACGCTTGCATTACTGAGTAACTGACAGACAATATGCAGGTGAAACTACCGACCATCGAGCGAGAGTGAGAGAAGCGAGAAAGAGGAAGAGAACGAGTGTCCATATAACACGATTGCTATCGGGCTTACCTTTTTTGAATTATAATAAATTGGTGGCGAATTTACACCCACCCACTTTAGGAAGCGACAAATTAAAATAAAATTGACAATCATTAAAAAAACAAGGGCGTCTAAAAATTGTTAACAGATTCCTTGAAAACGTATAAATCAACCACTGCAGTGAATATACGAGTATACAATATTAACAAATTATGTTATTTTATATTGATGTTTGTTTGTTTGTTTGTTTGTTTGCAACTTTGGTATTCTATTAGTAGATGCTACTATCTCAATTATACAATATTTTTTTGTGCACATAAACTTTGTAAGCTAACCAGGATACTTAGATTATCTTCAAGATCAGACCTAGGTTTTTAACATGTCAACTCATCTATATAAAATGTTCGCACTTAGCCACAAATTTACATAGAAAGCTGAAATTAGGTATATATGGACCTTGGCGAGTGAACGGGAGCACTAAGACTATTTCCTATGAAAGACAAACCGTGTAAGACATACCTAACTTTTAAAAAAGGGGGAGTGTCTGGACTCTTGAGTTCTTTCAAATAACACAAATAAAACAATATTTATATTAATCCATACTAACAGTATCCCATAAAATAATCGTAAAATTACTTAACAAGTCCAAAAATAATTCACATAAACAATTCAATTATGAAGTATTAAATAGTTGAAATACTTAAAAACACAATAAGAAAGCGGAACTTCTTACTTTGGATGTGACCTCGGCCTTCACGACACGCAACTTGCATTCATTTTGACCTAAATCACACAATTTTGGACCCTGAGTTTAAAGTATTAAGAA
Source organism: Philaethria dido (assembly GCA_033558755.1). Classification (NCBI taxonomy): domain Eukaryota; kingdom Metazoa; phylum Arthropoda; class Insecta; order Lepidoptera; family Nymphalidae; genus Philaethria; species Philaethria dido. The sequence goes on from JAKGSA010000500.1 coordinate 91,272, forward strand.
TTTTATTTGTAAGGCATTTCTTATATTATTGAATACCAAAACATGGCTCATTCCCTGAATAGTCGAGATGCATGAGTGTAAAGTAAACTGTATGCCGTGTTTGGACACTTGGCAAGACGGTAATGAGACGCGTTTTTACTTCGTCTACCTGTTTTTATGGTTATAAATTTAATAAACTTTTTTGGCGGTGAGGTAATTCGTTTTGTCAGTACTAGTAATATAATGGGAATGTTTGTGCGGCGCGAGTGTTTGTTATTCTTTCATGTCAAAACTACTGAACGAATCTAGATGAAACATTAACGTATATATAAGAATAATACATAATATATAGACTACTTCCACGGCTTTCCACCCGCGGCTTCGCCCGCGTGGAATTCGGTTATATCACGTGACATTGTAAGGAGCAGCCTATAGTGATCCCCAAGGTCTAGACTATTTGTCAAAATTGGTTAAGTGGTTTAGGAGTGAAAGTTGCAAACAGTTGAACAATCTTTCATGATTTTATGTTTGACAATAAGGAAATTCCATACAAACTTTCATCCCTTATTTCAACCCCTTCTACCATTTTTTTCACGATAAAAAGTATCCTATGTCCTTTCCCAAGTTCAGTTTTATATTCATATCGAATTCCATCAAAATTAGTTCAGTGGTTTAGGCGTGAAAGCGTAACAGACAGACAGACAGAGTTACTTTCGCATTTATAATATTAGTAAGGATGTCTAATTATGATTTACAATATATTAAAAGCATATGTAATTTAGCCATAATTTATTATTGGCTATAAGTTTCTAATAATTTTTATAGCTACATACTACACCCGTGAATATTGCACATTACATTTTTGATATCTTTTACAAAGACATAGAAAACCGAGACATTGAATAACCATTGTATGTAAAGTGACGGAACTCAATGCCGCATTTTGTCTTACCAGAACGGGGAAATGAAATTAATTTAAACATAATCATTCCGCGTGTCGGAATCGAACCTTTAACCTCTGTCTGACTATAAATATGTACGAGGGACTTCACAAATATTTTCACTCAATTATATCCGAAGCTAATAAAAGTAATCTCGTTTTTTATTTGTTTAAGATTGAATTATGACATGTTTTTGTTCATTTCAATTCCATTACGCGGAGAATGACTTCAATTTCTTTACAATAATATTATTTTATTTGTTAACCGAATTCAAAAAATGGAGATTATCAACGACTGTTTTTTTTTACTGGGTAATTGGTTTTGATAATTATTTTTTTAATATGGTAGCTGGTTCACTCAGTAAAAAGTCATGCGATAACACATAAAAAAATACAGTCGAATTGGCTCTCCATATTTTTAGTTTTACTTTTTTTAGCTTCCTTAAATTTCCTTAGAACTTGAAAACCTAGTGTTAAGACACTCTGTTCTCTCTACATTTCCGTTCCCATCCATATTTGAAGTCGGTTAATAAATATAAATTGATATTAATGTTCGACATAATTCTCACGTCGTGGTTTTACAATGCAGTGTACACGTACGCTCTATGCAGTAGGTGTACAGTTAATTGCTCCATATCGAACCGCTATCACTATAGTCATTTACCGGTGAAAGTGTATCGGAATGCGAGCGAAATGCGTTTTTTGCTAAATTTCCTCTCGATTTTTTTTGTAGTTAAAGTTGAAAATTTATTTATAGAATTAGTGATTACTATAAACCATTAGAGATTAGAGACCATCATGACAGATTGTAACACACGTGGTTGTAGGTTTGATTCCCACTCGAAAGAGTCCTTATTTTTTCTATTCACGTTTATTTTTTTGTAAATAGAGAGACCCCAAGTTCGGGATCATCGCTTACTTTTACCTGAATGGAGAAATAAAAATATTGAAGTTAATCATTCCTCAGAGTGAATATCGAATCCACAACCAATCGCCTTAACAACCTGACCTCTTTTTAGTAATTTTATTTCTTTAAATTAAGTTTAGAACGACAGTAAAGAAGAGTACGCGAATCTGCAGCCATAAGTTATCCTCATTAAACACAGACACATAAAAAGTAAACACAAACAATTCCCATTTTAGGCTTAAAAAATATAAATTTCCAAGCACTTGCTAGGAAGCGTACTCCAGCTCGGGTCGTTGACCTCAGCGACTCCAGACAGAAAATTGGCAAATAACTGTAATAACCACATACAACATTATACATTTTATTTGATTACAGAGTACTAGGTTTATTTTTAGATGCTTTTACCTTTGTGTTAAAAATATATAAAATACTAGCTGTTTTACCCGGTTTTGTTCACTTGAACGATGAGAATACGCGTTATTATTGATTTTTCTATGGGAATGAGATGTCTTACCGCGGCAAAAACTAGTTCACGTCAGGCTTGAGAAATAAAACGCATTAAAAAGTAACATTGTTACGTATAACTCTAAAACTCAGTCGGATATTAACTAAATTTAAATGGAACTAAATCAGAAGCACTAAGTTATAAAAGAAGAATCATGAAATTTGGTTAACCCATTAAAAAATTATAAGGTAACATAAACAAAAAATTAGAAAATTAGTAGATGGGAAAAGACCTAAGGGCCGAAAACCTGCCTGATGGTCTAACACCGTAAGAAGACCGCATATCAGAACGGGCACGACCTTAAGAAATGAAGAAACCGACCAAGAAGAAGAAGAAGAAATAAAAAATACAGCTAAATTGATAACTTTCTTCTTTTACAATGTAGCTAATGTGTCTCCAGTCGTCTAACTATCCACTTAAAAAAAACATAATATAATATCATTTCGTTGCGACGACAAAGAAGTACAAACAAA
>JAKGSA010000500.1:114080-200360 GCA_033558755.1 Philaethria dido
TTAAAAATACAAAGTCACCTTACTTTTTGAACACACCTCGTACGTACATACATACATAGCTTCACGTTGTATCACGCATATAGCAGGGTAGGCAGAGGGAACCTAGTGTTAAGACACTCCGTTCCCCACTCAATCATAGTAATTACATTTTTTTAAATGTTTATTGTTATGTGCTATAATTATGTTCCACTCAGCTAAAGGTAACTGCAACTAGATACTTCTCTGTTCTCTGGGATCAAAACTCGGCCCGATATAAGCCAAAATTGAATAAAATGTATAAAAAATATAAGAAATATGGGGAAATCGTGGCATGGTGGGACTGTCTCTGACTCTAAGCGTAAAGGTTGTGAGTTCGATTCCCTCTTAGGACAATTATTATAAGCATATTCAAATATTTTTTGATTTCCCAATCCTGTATAGATAAAGTACTGTATCAAGTTAATCTACTCAACTCAGGAAACGTATAACGGAGTGTCTTCACACTATTTTCCCTCAGCCTATCCTGATATGCGGGATAAACCGTGAAGTTACCAATCAAGTTAATATCTAAAGTTTAATATAAATGAATATATTCCAAATTGTCATGTAATCAAGTACAATTTAACTACTAACTGTGGTCCTTCCTGCCTCACTGACTGTCGAGTGACGCTGCGACTGGCAAGATCTAATTACCTTTCCCGGAAGCTCTCCATTGGGAACATTAGTACTGTCGTTGTAAGTATTAAGAAATCTTATACTAATATATTTTAGTTAGGTACGTTTGTCTGTATGTATGTCTAATTTGTATGTATGAATATGTTTGTGAATTGATTTTTGAATGAATGGGGTACAGTCACTTTGTTTTCTCTGCTTATTGTGCATAATGAAATAAATAAATAAATGAAACAATAAAGAATCATATATTCTACATTATTTTTTATCTGTTTCTATTAATTTCGTCACTCTCTTCTTGAATTTCAAATTCAAAATCAAAATATTCTTTATTCAAGTAGGATGTTACAAGCACTTTCAAATCATAACGGAAGCTACCACCGGCTGGGAAGGCAGTTCTGCTGAGAAGAGCCGGCAAGAAACTCAACAGTCTCAATTTGATAGAAACAGATATTATGACTTTATATAAATAGAAGTTAATTATATTTTTTGTGTAAATAGATGTCAGTTGCAACTTTGTTTGCATCTACGAGTACTTCATCACACGTGGCTTCGACATAACCAAATATTTTTTTTAAATCCTGTAGGAATTTAGGGCAATTCTCTTTTAGTGTTTTTACCAAGCCTCCTGCTGCATTTAAATTTTCTTCACCCAGTAGTAATTTCAGTTGTTTATTACCTGTCACTTATCCAGTTAGTGAAGTTTTATATCCATTATTATAAATATTTCTGTCGCCTGTCGTGGCGCAGAGGCACAAGCGTGCGACTGTAAACGTGACAGGTTGTGGGTTCGATTCCTACTCCAGGAAACGGAATTTTTTATTTCCTGGATTTGGTAACGTTCGTTGAGTTCCGCCACTCACGCAATGCCTCAATTAGGCAGAAAGTGGGGAACGGAGTGTCTTAACACTAGGTTCCCTCTGCCTACCTTGCTATATGCGGGATACAGCGTAAAGCTATGTATGTATTTATAAATATTTCTATAGTAAACATAATTATCAAATAATTCTTATTAGCTTTTATGTAAGAGTATCCTATATCTAGTATTATTATACAATACAAACAGACTTTATATAACATGCTAATATAATAATATGAATACGTAATAATAGAAAGTGGCAGACCTCGTTTAAAAATATTAGTACTACTTCTAAGAACAAGTAACCGGTGAAATTGCTTTGATTAATCGTTTTTTATTTTTAGTGTCTTAGATCATTTTCTGACTACAAGTGACTATAAGACTACATATTTAGACTATTGTTATGTTATACATGTACCAAATACACTTTTTTCCTCGGGAACCTGTAGCTCCCCTGGTGTTATATGAGATTGTGGGGAGCGGTGATCACTCACCATAAGGTGACTTGAACGGTTATTGAAAGGACTTCATAATATTTTGTGCCAAAATTCATTTGCAAAGTTAAAACTTATAGTCTAATAAAACAAAGAGAACGCGACGCGACAAATTTGCTGTATCCAGTTTTACCAGCCAACATGTATTATCTGAATTATGTAAAGAATGTAGGAAGCATAGTATATGCTAATTCCTATACGTATTTCTAAGTTATCTCCCCACAAATTAATTAGCTTTTGTTAGATTGGACCTCGGATAGTGAAGGCGAGCGTTAATAAACATATGAAAAGAGCTCCTTAAGCACACACTTATAATAGGATTCAACTTCTGTCACTGCTCCGAGGTCCTCTCTCGGCTACGGCCCGGTATTCATAGTGAATTCATAAAATACCAAGCAGTTTTTTCTCATCACAAAAAAATAGAAAAGTCAAACAAAGTCAGGCGTTAAAGCTATACAACGCACATACACGTGCCCGCAGCCACTTAACGAGCGGAACTCGCAAATTTAAGTCGCCCACGCTTTTCTTATAACCTTTTTTTCCCTAACGTAGACAAATTACGGCATTCATTTATCAACTCGCCAAATATTTAGATAAGAACGTTAAAATTTGTATGTAGCAAGGTGAGGTGTGGTTAATACCTTGTTTTTCTCTTCAGGTTTTCAAACGGGTACGATTTGAAAAAATAAACTTGCCTTCCTTTTCAACGTCGTTTATTTTTACGTTCTAGCAGCAGCATAAAACTTTGCTGATTTTTTATAGATATATTTGAAACTGACTTAGAATAAGGAGTTTTTCAATTGGGCTGTATTTTTTTTATGTTTTTTTTTGAACCATTTTTTTTTGCTTCCCGCACATAGCAAGGTAGGCAGAGGGAACCTGAAAACCTAGTGTTAAGACACTCTATCCTCTTTCAACAATTCTTTTCCCCACTTTCCGCTGAATTGAGGCATTGCGTGCTTAGTGACGGAACTTAACGCTGCGATTTGCCTTGTTACCAAACCCAGGAAATGAAAATAATAACTTTATATTTCCTGGAGTCGCATGCTTGAGCCTCTGCGTCACGACAGGGGTTAACTAATTTTTATGATGCTTTTTTATATGGTAGCTGGTAGCTTTTGATATGGTCCCTTTTAAATTTAGTTAACATTAGATCAATGGTTGTTGAAATTATTCGTGATAATTGTACTATTTACTTGAAGTTAGTTATATTTTCTTGCTAATTTTTTTAAATTATTTATGGATATATTTTACATTTTAAATAGATGAATAACGATTCAAAATAATATTTCAATACCTCCTAAGTATATTATGGTAATCAACAAAATGGAATTTGTTTGTTTTCCAGTTAAATAGCTTATTTATAATTATGAAAATTTGTGCATTACATTACGAGAGTACTAATTTTAGAAACCCGAAATTGATTATGCAAATTATTTACTTAGTTACTAAGCTTCTTCTTAAGTTTTGTCCTTAGCGGGGTAGTCAGAGTTCCGGAGCGCCAAACGCTACGGTCCCTGCATACCTCTTTCGCCTTGTCCACAGTCATTAACCTCTTCATACACGATCTCCTCCATTATTTCTTTTTAAGCAATACAATAATTTTAAAATCTGCATACAATACTGTCCAGCCTTGCTATGTAATTGGTAAAATGCAGATACGGCTTTTTACGTAGGAGGTTTCCATTTTTTTAATTTCTCTAAAAATTTTGGGTTTTATTAGGATTACAAACGTTTTGAAATGGTTTTCATATAAAAACTATTCTGAATACAACTGAAGCGTTATTATTAAATAATCATCTACAATAAATCGCCTACAATTTCGTTTCCGTGGACTTTATGACCCTTGCTATGATATTTTCGATTATTTCAGGAAATCCTTTCTTAGGATATACCCTAAGGAAAAGCCAAATTTTATTTTTCTACGGCCAGTAGTTTCGGCCGTGCGTTGGCTACTCAGTAATGTAAGAAGTATATGAATAAGATGAAGTACTATATAAATATATTTAGAAAAGTATTTACCGACTTCAAAAAAGGAAGAAATGATCAATTGACTGTTATTTTTTTATATGTGCTTAATTTTTAATGGGTGAAACAATTTTGATATTGTTTTTTAATATTTTGTTTTTGTGTTATTCGTAATAACTTTTGAATGCATTTTGCTTGAAGTCGGTTTTCTTTTTCTTTTAAAATTTAAATTACTATATAAATGCCTTATTTATTTTGGTAAATCCTTATGTTTTCTTATATAATTATTATTTTTTATTATTATTTTCTTATTATGTACATGGGACATAGAAAGAAACCAAAATGTAATATGCATTGCCTTGCATGCCTTGTAATCTATCATAAGGTGTTAACAGAAGTGCCTTTGAAATTCACATCGACTGAGCTCTAAACAGAACCTACATACATGTGAGCTTTGTTTACCAAATGATAGGGAAATGAAAACTAAAGGTTAACGTATCTGCCAACGTACAGACGGTTGTTTACATGTTTGTATAGTTAACATTTTACCGACTTCAAATGAAATGCACAAAAGAAACATTATTACGAATAACTCGAAAATTACTTCTCCGATTTTAACAAAATTTAACAGTTAATTAATATTTCAATTTTGATGTTTCATGTGAAAATGTTAATTTAAAATCAAAAGCACTAGCTATAATATAACGCCTGTCGTGGCGCAGAGGCACAATCGTGCGACTGTAAACGCGACAGGTTGTGGGTTCGATTCCCACTCCAGGAAATGTTAATATTTTCATTTCCTGGGTTTGGTAACAAGGCAAAGCGCGGCGTTGAGTTCCGCCACTCAGCACGCAATGCCTCCATTCGGTGGAAAGTGGGGAACGGAATCGTTATAAGAGAACGGAGTGTCTTAACACTAGGTTCTCAGGTTCCCTCTGCCTACCCCGCTATATGCGGGATACAGCGTGAAGATAATAAAAATAATAATATAAAAATAGAATCATAAAACTAATAAGTTGTGAACACACACAAAAGAAATACATGAATCAAATCTTCCACCTTTTTGAAAGTCGGTTATAAAATTCATGACAATCTATAATAAATATAAACGCTATATACTAATAGGTATATTATGGCCAAATTGTATAAATTGTCTTATTCTGATGTATAAGCTATATTTACTGTAATAATTATTTTCTGTGATAGAGTAACAAAAATATCAAAAATATTCAATTTTTGTAGACTTTTTTATTTATAAAATATGAATTTTGCGCTCTGGCTCCGATTCTGTATATTTATCTATTCAACGTACCTTAAACCGTCCTAGTTTTAACAAAATCTCCCTTGAGAGATATAGTATGATACTAAAATTTTACTTAAACTCATAAACCAGGCTTAAAACAAGAGAAATCAAAACATTATAGTATAGAATATTATTAATATATTAATTATCTAGATTCTTATAGTTAAGTCCTCTATATCTTATAATCCTAGTTTTTAATAATAGAAATAGATATACGATAGATAAAGAAGTAAAGTATTGACGAATAAAAAAATAAAAAATCCCGCTGAGTTTCTTGCGCCGGTTCTTCTCAGGTCTGAGGCATTAAATTTAGTGAACTGGTAGTAAATTATTTGACGTTCAAAAAATGAAGCTACATGCTTCATTTTTGACAAAATACTAATAATTAATGTTGAAATAAATAAAACGAAACTAATTTATTAGATTAAAGCCTCTCGTGGTGAAGAGGCACAAGCGTGCGACTATAAACGCCACAGGTTGTGAGTTCAATTCCTACTTCAGGAAATAGAATTTTTCACTTGCTGGGTTTGGTAACAAGGTAAAACGCGGCGTTGAGTTCCGCCACTCAGCAAGCAATGCCTCAATTCGATGGAAAGTGAGGAACAGTGTCTTAACACTAGGTTCCCTCTGCCTACCCTGCTATATGTGGGATACAGCGTGAAGCTATGTATGTATCTAAACTAATATATTAGAAGACTTTTTATGTTTTAATTAAGTTGACTTAGTTTTTCTATACTACTGATAAGTAAATGAACGCTATTTATAGAATGTTAAAATTAATTTACAAGATATATGAGTATATTACTGCGGCTTAGGAACTGTTAAAGGCTTATCTTATTTCGTAGAGCTCAGTGTTATGAGATAACGTTTAATCAAAGACAATGTGCTCTCTAAGCAAGAATTACTATTAAAACTAGATCATTAATTTTTTTTTCATATAAATTAAAAATAAAAATTCTTACATATAAATTATTCAGGTGATATTATATACCATAATACATTATTAATAATATAATAATAAAATTAAAAAAAACATGTTTCCCAGTCGAGAGAATTATATTTTAACATTTCTAGTTATGAATTGATATAATGTTTACTTTATATCTAGGGTGAATAAGTAACAAAGTAAAAACATCAAATAAATATTTTTTTAAAGTAAAAATAGAATTAAATAACATGAAATGAGTAATCATATACATAAAACTTAACTTTAAAAATATCTGCCATGAAAAATATGTGTTTTCGATTTATCAACTCATTCACGCTTAGAGATATAAAAATAAATATTTTACTAAAATTCCAAGGCCTATAAACATACATACATTATTTCCCTCAGAACACAGTCACGGACCAAAACAAAATATTTATGATCGTAAGCAGAAATACGGCGACATAAAGCTTACCTACATCCCAAGGACTTTGTTGAGCGACGCAAAAGCTTTGTGTGCTCTTATTTACTGCACACGTCGTGTTCTCATACTTACTTGATACTATATTGGGAGATTACATTATTCAGGACAGCACCCAAAGTTACGATATTCAAGCCAAATATTGACAGTTTTGATTTTTTGATGTGAAAGCTCTTAGCTAGAATGTATGGAGAATGTGGAACCATTTCTTGGTATAATTTTTATCTTCTCCATGTGCTTGATGACTCTATTATCATATTATACTCGGTATCTAAATTTAAAAGATCCTAACAATTCCCTCGGAAATAGTACTAAAACCGAACTGGTCCGGAGATAGTCCTTAACAGACCAAGATATTTTAGTATATTATACAGAGATTTCGCTGTTATACCTGTCGCTTCTCTCTTCGGTGTACAAATTAATTGGAAGCTATTACTGATTTTATTATTTTTAATTAAATAATATATTAGGTTATAATTATTAAAGTATGACAAAGCGCGGCGTTTAACGCCATTTAACGCCTAAAGACACTAGAATCTCTGATAATCCTGCTATGAGATAATAAGAGACAAGCTGCGTGAAGTTAGCTATAAGAAGTTCATATAACATTAATTCCATACATTTATCCATTAAACATTCTTGGACAAAGTAATAAGCTTTACTTATTCACATTGTTTTTACAATTATTTAAAATTTAATGACAAATTTGAAGTGGTGACCTCCAGCGTTGTGCCCCAGATTATGTTACCTACCTGGCTTACCTATTTACCACTTAAGTTTACGTAAACCTCCCAACAAGTGCGGTCTAATCTCAGTTAATCCTCACGACGTTATCTACAGATTACTCTTAGTCGGGACACCCACGTCCTGGACGTAACAGAAGTAAGAATTAATTATAATATTAGGAGATAATAGCTCGAGTTGATACTTAAAGTTTATTTTTTCGTTTTTTTCTATTTGGTTTACGCTTTGTTTCGTATAGCAGGTTAGACAAAAAGATCCTTGTGAACCCAGAGTAGTGTTAAGACACTAAAACCTTCACTTTCCACCCAATTTCGATACATCATTACATGGATTTTTTATAAAGTGAGGGTTGGCAAAACTAGTAAAGGGCAGAACTCCTAGTCTACAATACAAGTTATAATAAAAATATCACATAGTAATCTATACAAATTATTATTTTTACAGTAATTAATCTTAAACTCATAACATAGAGACCATCTCGTGGCACAGAGTCACAGCGTCTAACTGCAAACACGAGTCGTTCTAGGTTCGATTCCCAATTTAGCAGGAAAAAGCGCGACGTTAAAATCCGCCACACAACAAATGGAAAGTAGCGAATGGATATCTTAACACTTTGACTATCTGAGACCAGACATCTCAGACAAACGCTCGTTCTGGGTTCAGCTCCAACTCAGCTAAGACGAAGCGCGGCGGTGATATACGCCACTCAACACATATATACATACATGCATATGGCAGGGTAGGCAGAGGGAACCTAATGTAAAGACACTCCGTTCCCCACTTTCCGCCGAATTGAGGCATTGCGTGCTGATTCCTGGAAATAAACGCCGCGCTTTGCCTTCTCACCAAACCCAGGAAATAAAAAATTATATTTTCTGGAGTGGGAATCGAACCCACAACCTGTCACGTTTACAGTCGCACGTTTGTGCCTCGGCGCTATGACAAGCGTTCGACTCAACACGTAATGACTGAAGTTCCACTGAAAAGTAGAAAACAGAGAATCTTAACACTTTGACTACCTATAAGTAATCCTTACGGGTATATATCATATAAGAATCTCTGAATCATTCATCATCATTTAGTAAATATAACGTAATAAGTGATAACTTATTCATGACACTCTAGCGCTACCCTCTTACTTGCCGGCGGAGCGGAAATGATTGCCTCGGAACGGGCCCTTTATGACGATACTCGTGATTTATACGCACCTTACTATTAAATGAAAGATGAATATAACATGACATGTCTATTTATCACAGCTTTTACAAAATGGACACATTTTTAACCGATTTAAAAAAAAGGCAGTTCTCAATTCGATTGTATTTTTTTATGTGTGTGGAAGCGCATAACTTTTTACTGGGTCAATTTTGGTTATTCTTTTTTTTACAATAGCTAGTGCTTTTGATGTGGTCCTATTTAAATTTAGTTAAGATTTGCTTACTTAGTTTTTGAGTTATTCGTAATAATTATACTTTTTAGTGCATTGTATTTAAAGTCGGTTTTCTTTATTTGTTAATATCTTAATTATTGTATTAAAGGTATATATTTACTTTATATTTGCATTGCTCAGGTTTTACTAGTATAGTTGTAAATAACAATATTTTTAGTTTATTCAAGAGATCATTGTGGCGCAACAGGACAGCTTCTGACTGTAAGTGCGATTGGTTATGAGTTCCATCGCCTTTAAGGATTTTTTTTTTCTTTTCTTATTTAACTTCACGCTGTAACCCGCATATAGCAGGGTAGGCAGAGGGAACCAGGGAACCTAGTGTTAAGACACTCCATTTTCTTTCAACAATTTCGTTCCCCACTTTCCGCCACTCAACACCCAATGCCTCAAGCATTGCGTGTTGGCGGAACTCAACGCCGCGCTTTGGATCTTACGAGGGAGATTACGTTTAAAATATTTCCATATATCCATTCTGGTGATGTAAAGCGGCGTTAAGTTCAACTACTTAACACGCCATTACGTGTAGAGTAGTGTTGAAGGAATGTTCGGGTGGAAAGAAGAGTGTCATGACACTAGGATTACTCCGACCACTCTGCTATGCGAGAAAAATCTACAAATATATTAACATTAAGATAACGTTGTTAGATCATAAATAACCTAACCATTTACTCGCTACCTTCAAGCAGCCATTACGGCAACTTTACACCAACGGCTTACACAAGGACCGTCGTAAAACGAAGGACAAGCTTTTGATTTACAATTTTAATATTTCACTCGGTTATAAAAAATACAATAATTATTATTTATTCTAAGAAAATTTTCATTTACCCTCTCTGTTAAGACAACGCAGCGTGTAGTTCCGCCACTTAACATACAATATCTCGAATTCAGTTGGAAAAATTAAACACATTTAAGCGGCTTGAGATACAAACAAAAAAAAAAAACCTTTTCTTAAGTCGAGATTCAACCCACATCCATCGCTTATACATACAAAAACTCAACTACACCATGATGGTGCTGAATGAATTAAGATTTTCACAGGGACTCACGTAAAATGCAGGACAAAGTTAATTTAGTATCAATTTTTAAATGTCCTCAATAAATCCTTCTAGTTGTTCTACTAATGTTTGTGACGATAGAGGGATATTCGTTACACTATCACGGAAAAACTACTGAATGGATTTAAATGAAACTTTATAGTAACATAATTTATATTTTTATATCAGAATAATGTAAATTAGCACTAGGTTCTCTGGTTACCTCTGCCTAACCTTCTATGCGGGTAAAAGCGTGAAGTTAAAAAAAATAAATAAAAAAAATATATAAATTCATCATCATTAGGGGCCGGATAGCCCTCTGAAGAACCTGCCTCCTACAATGCTCTACCCTATTCCTCTCTTTTCACGGCCGTTCTTTTCCAAATTATTGAATCCTAAAGTCTATGGTAACTCCATCAAGCCACGCAAGCTTAGGTCTACCAACCTTGCATTTACTATCTGGGTTTGACTCGAGCAGACGTTTAGGAACCCTGTTATTATCCATACAATGTATGTAACCAAACCAGGATTTATTTATTCGCATAACAGGAGTGTATGGTATTTATTTTGATGACTTGTATAAAGTTTCTTGTAAAGGTCGTAAAGTTAAAAAACCAACAATTTACAAAGGCTTTACTTTTTATCGACGTTTTAAGCGGGCAAAACCGCGTGCAGAGGCTAGTCACGTATACCTCGCTATATACCCTCTTAGTAATATTGCAAAACCTATTGATATTCTAACACAGGCAAAGATTACTCAAAGTGAATAGTCATTAATTTATTTAACTGAATACATTATGCTAAGGACATTTTTGGGTAATTTTTGACACATTTTTAAATATGCAGGAACTATAAAATCTTGAGGTTTCATATTGTAATTTTTTATTGTATTGGTTTAAATGCTTCTAAGTATAAAGCTGATTTGAATTTTTATATGTTAGAAGCTTTATTTGTTCATAAAGCTAATTTAAGGCCATCATTGCATATAGGAACAGTCTGACTGCTTTTATTTTACAACATTTATTATGTATATATTTTATTTATGTATTTTATATTTGTAACAAGAGAAACTGTTTGTTGAGTTTCTAACCAGCTCTTCTCAACAGAACTGTTTCCTTACCCAATAGTAGTTAAGTTCGTGCTAATACCGTGCCTGTTAAGTGATGATACTCAATGACGCACTATATCTTGCCAGAGTGAAACAATGAAAGTAATTTAAATATCATCATCCTTCAAATACGAATCAAATTCACAAGCAATAACGTATACACAGACGTTCCATTACACCACGATGGCCTTATTTAATACTTTAGCCTAAAAAAGATTCAAAAATAAGCTAAACTTAAAAACAAGCTATCTAAGCTATCAATGATATTGGAGGAAGGTCACGTAAAAAGCATGAGGACCCCCCGGAGGGCATGCATGAAGAGGTTAATGACTGTGGACGAGGCGAAAAAGGAATGCAGGGACCGTAGCGTTTGGCGCTCCGTTCTCTCTGACTACCCCGCTAGGGATAAAGCGTGAAGTTAAGTAAGTAAGTTAAAAACAAGCTGCTGATTAAGCTTACAAAGTAATTCCTAAGCTCTACAGGAAGCTGTATACAATATAGCATATATTACAATAGGTAATAGCGTGATGCGCACGCGCCGGTGTCTTTCATATTAAGATGAGGCCTCAGATAATGGCGACTGTTCACACTGTATACATATTAATTGTTACGTACATTGCATGCAAAGTGTGTAGAAATCACTTCTCTAACAAAATGCCGACAATGCAGCTGTTCTAAGTAATTAATATTTAAATGAGACATCTTCCGGTTTTCTTGATTGACTTGACGGTTGACTTGTTGTAATTGAAAATGTACTTCACGTGTTCGTTAGAGGAGATTGGGGTTGGATGGTAGCTGGTTTTTTAGCATTTTTTTTAGTTACACGCTGTATCTCGCGTATAGCAGGGTAGGCGGAGGGAACCGGCAAACCTAGTGTTAAGACACTCTGTTGTCTTAGCATTTCTGTTCCCTATTTTCATCGAAATGAGTGTGTGCTGATTGGCTGAACTCAACACCCCGCTTTGCCTTGTTACCAGAGCGAGGAAAATTAAACATGAAATTTTTATTATTTTAAATATCTAATGTTTTCAATATAAATTGTTTTACTTTAAGTACAAAATTTATTTGATTCAGTAAATATTAATTGTTTAAATATAGTCAGTCTCTCCTGTATTATATTAGTCCACAGTGTGCCTTTATTGAAATGAGATATATAGAAAATTTTTGAACTCAGCAAGATTTAAACCCACTTCCCTTGTAGTAGAGATAAAACCCTCTATCTTATTAACATTTTAAGGAAATCTTTATATTCTTATTACAATCTATTTCTGTTGTTAGAAATCATTCAAATCTTGTTTTCATTTTTCTTATCTTAAGTGTTCTGTAACTAAAAAATTTTATGTAAATTCTAAAATTCTTTTAACAATAATACAAATTTAATATAGCCTCGCTAATAGAAACTCGCTACCAAAAAATATTAGTTCGAAATTTCATAAAAGAAGCGCAATGTACTTAATAATATGTTTTTGATTAGATAATAATATAATATATAGAACAAATAAACTGGAAAGCTATTAAAAATGTAATAGACTGGTACATTTTCATAAAAGTTGATATAAGCTATTATCACTTAATAACGTTTAAGGTGAATTAAATTCTCTACATATTAAAAACTTCATTTTGAAATGAAACTTTTTTAAAATCAAAAGTTGTGATTTGTAACACGATGTAACAAAAAAACGACACGAAAAAAACATACACATACATAGAGTGAGATATGTACCTTTATGTAGTACTTGCTATTTCTCGTAACAAAATGATAAATAGATATAAGAAATAACAAAACATAATATAAATAGAAGACATATTCCCTGTGAGGGGACGGGGTTAAAATACAATTCCCCTCCGCCGCTGGGTTGCGTCCCGTAAGAGGTGGGTATCCCAGTAGTTTGGTGGTAGGAGGTTCCTCCTCCGTCTGGCTCGCGACCACTATCATGTCAAAGACGAACCGCTAAATATATTATAATGTGTTTTGGTTCGATGGCATGTAGGCCAGGTTTTCCCCTTTCCCTCCCATCTTTTCCCCAAAATTTGATGGTTCCAATAGCGGACCACTACATAGTCTTCCCCTTCCATCTGTATCCTCTAGGTTGGCAATGCATCTACAACATCTCTGGTGTTGTAGATGATCATGGGCGAAGGTAACCACTTACCATCAGGTGGTCCGTCTGCTCGTTTGCCATCCGTTATCCATAAAAAAAAACATATTGAAATGTGATACAAAAATGTAATTTCTAAATAGCTTGACGTTGTATTCCGCACATAGCAAGGTAGACAGAGGGAATCTGAGAACCTAGTGTTAAGACACTCCGTTCTCTTTCAAAAATTCCGTTGCCCACTTTGCTTAAAATTAGCAACCATTTAAATTTAATAACTAGACAGGGAGTGCCCTTGTATAATGACGTTATAAATTAATTATTTGCGTCATACCATTTGCATATTGATACGCGTTGTGAGATATAAACGTATAGTAATTTTACTAGGATACTAACACATAAATCTAAAAGACAAACAAAATTTTTAATATTAAGTTTTTTAAAAGTATCATTTGTATAAGTAAAAAATTAAAATTAAAAAAAATAGTCGTTTTAATTCCTAATCCAGTACCTAGCATACGGTACATATATATTTTTTTTCTAAGTACATTTTTATGTACTAAACTGTATATGGTAAATTGAGTCATGATCTACTCCTTCTCCTGACCTCCTGAGGTTGCTTGCTACGATTTGGGGACATGCAATTCATTCATCATGTTTACGCACAGATATATATTTTTTTAACTTCACGCTGTATCCCGCATATAGCGGGGTAGGCAGATGGAACCAGAGAACCTAGTGTTAAGACACTCCATTCTCTTTCAACATTTCCGTTCCCCACTTTCCGCTATATTGAGGCATTGCGTGTACACACGTATGCACATCCTTACCCAAAACCGACAATGTATATTATATATACAAATATATACAAATGCTCTGATATTGTAAATACGCATGGACGAAGGTAACCACTCGATTGCCCTTTTCTTATCAAAAAGAACACCATACCGTCCTCCAAATTTATAATTCCATAGATATCATCAAAATTATTCCATTATATCGATAACTTAGCTATTAAAATTGATTTGTTACATTTGAGTTAATCGATTCTCTAATACGTATAAGTAGTTAATACTCCCCATGTATTAATCTTAATTATCGATAGAATGAATCGTCAATAAAGCTTCAATTGAGTTAGCATGCATTCCAGGAGCAGCCTCGTCCTAATTGGCAAGCTTCGAACTAACAACGCTTTATGGAGATTTTATATCAATATCCATCTATGATGTACATGTTTGATTCTTTCGCCTTGGAAATATAATTACCATTTATTGATATACTGTTTTGTATGATAATAGAAAATCATGATCTCTGGTAAGATAAGACGCGGCGTTGAGTTCCGCCACTCAACACTCAATGGTTTTTATTCGGGCTGAAAATGGAGAACGGAGTGTCTTGACGCTACGCTCTCTCTGACCATCCTGTTATGTAAAAAATGTAGTAAAAATAGTGAAAACAACTTCAGAATTTTTGATTCAATTGTCGGTCACGAGCCTGGTATGCGCAGACAGCGGAATGCTTTTTTACCCATTGTTAGCTACGCCATTCAAATTTATTTAATATTAAAAACTAAAAAAAAAAGCATTTTTTTAAATATTCGTTAAATATATAACCTTCTTCGAACCTTCGTCAATATATTTCTATAAAGAAAACTTGCATTACTGACAGATTTTTTTTAATTTTAGGCGAAACTACTTACTGTAGAAATCTGGAACTTGGTATGTAGGCTTCTTGAAGAATACAGGGTACTCCCCTACGTGATAATTTATCGAAATTCCTAGAAAAACGAAAAT
Organism: Philaethria dido; assembly: GCA_033558755.1. Classification (NCBI taxonomy): domain Eukaryota; kingdom Metazoa; phylum Arthropoda; class Insecta; order Lepidoptera; family Nymphalidae; genus Philaethria; species Philaethria dido. Next base: position 128,993 of record JAKGSA010000500.1, read on the forward strand.
TAACAATATTTTAGGTTTTATGCAGACGAATTTGCGGGATACGGCTAGTTGATATAAAGATAGTCAAGTCACAACAGACAGTGTTACTAAACAGTGTGACCTAAGTACAAATTCAACTGACTTGAATTAAAAGAAACCACGAAATTCAACGCCTATAGAATGTATTAAAAATGTCGCAAGTGAGAATCTCGAAACGCAGGAACAAGGTCAGAATACAGATTGTATTGCAAAATAAAAAATGTCAGGGCCGACTGTATAAGGAAAAATATATGTATAATTTATTCCTAATTATAAAAAAGATAATTCAATTTTACTTACTTAGCTTCACGTCAGAAAGAACGGGGCGCTGAGTCCAAAGAAGCCCTTTATACTTCTGTCCCCGCGTCCGCAGTCGTCAACCTCTTCATACACGCTCTCCGGAAGGGCCTCATGCTTTCCACGTGATCTTCCCCCAGTATCATAGATACTGTCTTTCTAAGGGCTTGTAACCTGATTCCGAATGAAGCAAGCTAACATTGACATTCAGGCATCTAACTATCCATGTCTCGATTAAGTCAGTTATTAGCGTTAAAAATTATTAAATTCTTGTCTGTTAGAGAGAACCAGAACATCCACACCACCTGGATGCGTGGCACTCCAGTACTGTGCGAGCCTCGAAGGAATTTCCTTCCACGTGCCACCGACCAATGGAATGGCCTACCTGCGGCAGTTTTCCAGGTCGATACGAAATGGGTACCTTCAAAAAGCGCGCCTACTCCCACTTCAAAGGCCGGCAACGCACCTGTAGCTCCTCTGGTGTTACACGGGCCGGGCGCGGCGGGATCACTTACCATCAGGTGACCCGAACGCTCGTTTGCCTTGTCCTTTCCATAAAAAAAAAAAAAAAGAGAAGTCCTAGTGTATTAACTTAAGGTTCTTCTGACTTCTCTTTAAGGGGGAAAAAACTGATGCTATAAAAATAAATAATTTTATACAAAAATCTTAAAAACATGATCAATGAAGGGCGCTTCCCAAAACGTATTTATGCGGTGATCGCTTATCTCGTGACCTCAGCCTTTCAGCGCACTTACAGCCACTTGTAGCGATTATGTGAGGCTATATAAATTATACATAACTTTATAACACAATTCTAGCAATACGTAACTGACTTTGACATGATAGTGGTCGCGAGCCAGACGGAGGACGAACCTCCTATCACCAAGCCAACCAGTCTTAATAATATGGGTAATAACAAGTAATAAAAATAAGCAACATTCCTGCTTTACGTATTTATCAGTTTTGATCACATACTCTATCAATATAAATACAAATCTTGCTTTTTAAATGTATGTTTAAGCTGTTTGAGATCTTTTATATTTTATGTATATTTGACTAAGTGTTGATCTGTTATTCTATCTTATCCCAGTATTGTTAAATCGTTGATAATTTCACACCGTCTATATACTGGAAAATTAAGTGTATACGTGGCGTCGAGTAGTTAGTTATGAGAAAACGTCCACGGTCTACCATTCCTGAATATTAAATAAAATTAGTATGCATATTAACCGATTAGGGCCCGCTAGTGAGACTGCGGGTTACATGTGTAAGTCATAAATATGAATAGACACAACCTTCATTAAAAGGTTTACCTTATTTCCAATATGAGGTAAAGTTAAAAATATTATCAGGTAATGGTTTCTATGGAAACGACTATTAAAAATTGCTTGAAAAGTTTAAACTCTACTTTTACAAATTATTTCACTATGAGTATCGCTAATAATATAAATAAAATATTGTTCGTCTAAAGGTAAGCCTGTATACAATAACCATTTGAAACATACCTTAAAAATGCTTAATCATTTTATGTAAAAACAATTTTCTCTTTGTCCCGGTTCACAACCGGGACTTCGCTTCGCGGCGCTAGGGGCGTGAGTGGGCAGTTGGGGGACAGAGGAAGGGGGGTCGAAGCTCCCTTATTATTTCACAAGTACAATGATGTGCGGATAGGATTTGATTTCATAAATAATAGAAATAATATTTTCATTAATACATGAATTTTAGCTCGTAATCGCTAGTAATAAAATTATTCAAGTAATAGTAATAGTATTAATTATAGAAAGAGGTCTCTTAGGTCTTAATCTTACAACATTGTACGTACATTTATAGCTTTAAATAAAGTTTAAATAGGTTCCAGATAGCATGTAATTTAGCATACCGTGATACTAGTGAAACTCTGTCTACGATGCGACGGGGTGGGTGAACGAACTGCAGTCAACGTCCAAACCGGATAGCCTAGCCAGCCGACCGGCCCGGTAGGGATAGCTGCTTTGTTTTCGAATGTTATCACGATATGCTCCAAATACATTTACAACAGGAAAATTTATATAAATATTTTTCCATTCTAATTGTATGTTTGTATCTCTGCCGTATTTTAAAAAAAACAGTCGTCTATTTCTTGCTTTAAATTCTAATGCTAGTTTATAACTTTTAACCGACTTAAAAAAGGAGGAAGTTCTCAATTAAACTATATTTCTTGTTATGTATTATACCGCATAATTTTTCACTGGGTGAACCAATTATGATGCGACTTTTTGACTTATTCAAAATAATGTTACTTTTCAGTGAATTTTATTTAAAGTCTACGAAAAAAGATTTCGTTAAAATCTAGTTTTATGAGATAACTTCAGTTACAAGTTCAAATACATATAACATAATACACAATCCCAAACCAACGTCGTTGTGAAACTCGCTTTACAACACGTAACCTATTTAACCCCCCTATAAATTTGATCTCACGAGTTCATAGCGGAATGATGAATCAATATCGAAGTTAGAAAAAAAAAAGACTCCTAAACTTTATAACCTTAGTAATTATAACTTACAAGCTGGGCCCTTCCTTCTAAAAAGGACTATATTCTTTATTGCACTTTAAAAAAAAAAAAACTAGAAACACGTTAATAGTACAGAGTAGTAATTAGCAACGGTGGACTTATCTCTATAAGAGATATCTTCCAGCCAACCGGTAGATAGGGATGAAAGAAAAAAAATATATAACGGGATGACAGTCCGTACAATAAACAATTAAGATAAACATATAATCTAAAAAGTAAATATAAAATAAAAAATAAATAAATAAATAAATAAAATAAAATATATACAAACAAATAAATATATACATATATACATACATATCAATTTCAAAACATATATAATATAACAAAAAATTTTAATATTATAATATTAAAATTATTTGTGGCTCAAAACTAAACGATTTTCTAACATAAATCTAAAAAAGATGTATTTTCGGTGAGCTTCTATGTAGATTTCGTAGAACTGTAACCTTTTGTAATTAATATTCGCCGAGTTCGTCTAAAATTCACGTGAAAGACATTCTTGTTAGCTCTTTTTTGGGTTCTTTTTCCTAACTTGTTTTTATTAAAATGCAAAAATTACGAATATACGACATGATAAAATTTAACTATTCAAATAATAACTTCTTCGGCCAATTCTATGTATTTAAAGAGGTCTTAACAGATGGTCTAAGCGATTAGTTTTAACTGAAAAGCCATAATGGTACAGTGGGACAGCATATGACTTGTAAACGCGATAGCTGTGGCTTTTATACCTACGCGAAGGAATAATAAATTGAATATATATTAAAATTCTTTTTATTATTTACCGCTCTGTTAAACAGCGCGGCGTTGAGTACTGCCTCGCAACAGTGTACCAATACGGGAGGAAACTGATAGAAAGGTGTATCTTATTACTGTGTTGCAGGAAAAAACCTGAAACTACTAATATGTAAAGATAAATATATAGTATGGTAGAGGAAGAATGTAAAAAAATATTCTCACAAAAGATTATAGTGAATGGCAAAAGGAAAAATGACGCATGACCAGTTTCATTGTTTACCTAGACCTTTTTTGCATTTACCTGAACTGTTGAATTCTTGTTAAAACATGTTTTAAGTTATTTTGTCAATCAGGTAAAACCCTGATTGAAATATTGTCCAAAAATATGACTTGTTTAAAGATTAATGCCTCAAAAATATTTTAAAATATACTTTAATATTTTTTTTTGTACATAAATAATAAATTTTCAATGATAATTAAAGAAATATAATATAAAAGACCACCTTTATATTTTTTAAATTCTACACAATCACGCGCCGGCATTTCACTTTCTACGAAGCAACACATGTTAGTATGTTCTGTACACAAAACCATATGATGTTGAAAAAACTTAATCACTACGTAGTAGTAATTAAAACAATTAATAAATCAACATTTATAAAATATAGTTTTAATTCAAAAAAAATATCAGCGTAAAATGATACGCAAATGTAGTATATTACACAAAACATCAATTACATTTTTCATCCTTGTCTTGTGACCATCAATATGACGAGTGCAAGCGAGACAACTATCTGAACCCCAGTTCGTTTGAAAAGGACAGTTAACTGTTCCACATTTTTTTACCAGCCAGCTGCGACGAACAGCTGTTTATGCCGGTAGGCTTTGACTTGAATTTTTATGAAACACGTTTTATTAAATAATTAAAATAAAATGAATTAATAAATAAAAACCAATTTAAAATGCACTTTAATAAATAAAAATTGGATTGAATATTGTAACACGACGAAAAGAATCATTTATAATATAATTGAATAACCTCTCCCAAAACTAAACGAAAAGATAAGATCTCAAATTAATAACGAAATAAGAGAATATTCAAAGAGGGACCATTTTGATTTTGTCCTCCATGTTGCGAATCCCAAAACGCGACCATTTTGCGTTTCTCACTCCCAGACAAAACCTAGGAAAATTTATATAAATTGTGTCGGATATAGACAATAGCGATGGATACGCCGTCGGTTACATTCACAAGTGAAAGAATGTAAAATTATCACGTGTTGAAACAAAACACCGGCCGGTCAACTATTTAGACCTACCTTAACAAAGCTAATCGATGTTGTTGTCCCCTCGATGTCCAGAAGCAAAATTTTGCATTTCTTTACGATGTCACCTATGTCTTTATTATCATTAGCCATTTCTGCTAGGCAATGCCTTCGCTAGGTGTACTTTTTTTCAGATTTTCTATTTTAACTTGACTAGAATTCTTCCACGCCACACTACCCCACACCACAGAAAAAAAGCATTGATTGAACGAGACACGAGAACTCGGCGTACTGAAGGACGCGCGGGTGCCGACTCGGGAGGGAGCGGGATGCATGCATTCATGAAGAGAGCGACGGAGATAAAAGAACGGAAGGATGTAGCTGTTATCAATGCATCCAACATACAATATTAGTCTGAAGATTGCCAGCTAATTCATCTTGTACTATTTAAAAAAAAAAAAAAATTTTACGTCTTCCTACAAAGTAAATAGCAATATTGTGTTTATTTTATAATTAATATAACTCGAAGCATTACCTGAATAAATATTTTGTTAAAAGCCTATTGTAAATGACTATTGTGCGATATACGTTTGGATGTATATTATATTTAAATAAAAAAAAAAACATATTAGAAGTTGCGACGCAACCGTTTAAGTAGGATACATATAAAAACGTTAAAATCACTATTATATATCGGATTAGGTATATATCTGCTCATGGAAGGTAGCCATGCCGAGGACTAGCCAAATCGATTCACGCTAACAGCCTTCCACTATAAGAGGCACCTTGCTAGGTCTTAAAGTCAACTATGAATTTTAATCAATTATAATTATATGATTTTACTTGAGTTATAATACACTGATATGAATAATACTTTTCAATATTTTCTTTCCACACACTTATATTTCCGTCATTGGACTGTTATTTAATTTATAATTGAGATAAAAGCAAAAACATTGTAAAATAAATATCTAATCCAAAGAAACAAGTACAGATAGAAAAGGCCTCGCTTATGATGAAAAGAAAAGTTTTCTGTTCATCATTAACTCTAAAATGTGATGACAACATCATGGTATTGCCAAATAGTACTTCAGTTCAGTTCTTGATTTGCTTAATTCTTATCTTTAATTTTTTTAGTTATGTTTATGTTTTTCTCAATGAATGTGCTATAAATTACAATATATTTGGTATAATTACATAGCTACACGCTGTATCCCGCATATAGCAGGATAGGCAGAGGGAACCTAGTGTTAAGACACTCCGTTCCCCACTTACCGCCGAATTGAGGCATCGCCTGCTGAGTGGCAGAACTCAACGCCGCGCTTTGCCTTGTTACCAAACCCAGGAAATGAAAAATTCCATTTCCTAGTGGGAATCGAACCCACAACCTGTCGCATTTACAGTCGCACGCTTGTGCCTCTGCGCCACGAAAGGCGTTTGTTATAATTATACAATTATATTAGGGATAAGGAGGACGAATAAAATGTTTGCTTTATTACTTATATTTATTTATTTATTTGTTTATTTTTATTTATTTTCATTATCATAGTCAATCATAATATTTTTCATAGATGTCAAAGCATAAAAGCTATTAGATAAATTTAACTAAATCATAATATTAATTGAATTATTAATTGTAATCATTTATAAATTTATGCCTTTAGATGATCAAACAAACTTGACTTTAGATATTTTTTAGTTTCATCAGTCTTGATTTTCTTTATTAATCTTGGTGTACCTATGTTACTTTCTGCCTTACGTTTAGTTACCTGAAAAAAATATTTCATATTATTAATAATAGAAAATTTGAATTTGAGGTCTGTTGTGGCGCAGAGGCACAAGCGTGTAACTGTAAGCGCGACAGGTTGTTGGTTCGATTCTCACTCATTTGCTACTCTTTCATGCAAAACAAAGCACGGCTAAGTACTGCCACTCAGCACGCAATGATCTAATTCGGCGTGAAGTGGGGAAAGGAAATGTTAAACACACGGAGTGTCTTAACACTAGGTTCTCTGGTTCCGTCTGTTGACTCTGCTATGTGCGGGATACAGAGTAAAGCTAAATAACAAATAAAATAATATAAAAAATGCATTACACTAACTTTAACAAATCCTTTTTCTTCATTTTTTTTTTAATTTCACACTGTATTCCACATATAGCAGGTAGGCCAGAGGGAACTAGACAACCTAGTGTTAAGACACTTCGTTCTCTTTCAACAATTCCGTTCCCCACTTTCCACCGAATTGAGGCATTGCGTGCTGAGTGGCGGAACTCAACGCCGCACTTTGCCTTGTTAGCAAACCCAAGAAATGAGAATACTAAACTTTACATTTCCTGTAGTGGGAATCGAACCCACAACCTATCGCGTTTAGTCGCACGCTTGTGCCTCTGCGCCACGACAGGCGTTCTTTAACTTAAACTTATTATTTCTAACAATAATATCAATTACATACATATTTGATTATATAATATCAATGAAACCAAACTTTTATCAAGTTTTAGCAATATTTTGTTAAAAAAATAATAATGTTGATTCATTACCTTAGGTTTTTCATTTGGATTTATTGAAGTGAAAACGAAATTGCCTCTATTGGTTGAAGCAAATGCTTTATGAGTATCATCGTCAGTGGCCAAGGGGGTTGCGAGGGCTGCGAGCCGCGCTAACGCTCCACGGCCACGAGTTAGTAGTGAGCCATGGTAGTTTTGCTGTTGGTATAACAAAAGAAAATTAACATATTAAAATGAATGGAACTATATATATGTATATATATATACTATATATATATATATATATATATATATATATAATTATTTTATTGTCGTCTCATCAACAAAATAGTTGGTCTTCATAGCAATATATGAATACTCTATACTCTATCTTCACTTTCATAGGAAGAAACAAGAAAGTGAGGACTAATAATGGCTTGAATAATTTTTTGGAAAAACTTACAATTTAAAGTGAATTTTTCATATATTAATATACCACCCTATTTACTGTTTGATAATAACTATATGGATATTTATTTATTTATCCTTTATTAACCACAATATTTTATATAAATGCTCATAAGGCAGATTTGACGCTGAAAGCATTCTTTACCAGCCAACCTTGTCAAGTGGAAAATAATTGAGCAAGTGCTTAAAGACAATAATAAATATACATATAAAAATACAATATAATACAATACTATAAAAATATAAACAATATATACAGAATAAATATTTTTTACCTGAAATATAGTAAATGGCTTCTTGGGATTAGGTATATCTTTATTTTTTTTCTTTTCAATTGGATCTGGTGAACTTGTTTTCTCTGGTTTATCAATATCAGTCTTTGTTTCGGCAATTAATGTCGACATGCTTCGAGAGTTTAAGTTGGCTTTAATTATTGTTGTTCTATTTATACTAGTATTCGGGTCTTCTTCCTTTTCTTGCTGCAAATTAAATAAAAAACATGTATTTTTAGTAGGTAAAGAACACCTAGTGTCAAGACACTCCATTCCCCACAAAATAACATGTAAATATCATGAATAGAAATGAAATATTTTTTTGGTAATATAATTAAAAATTATAAAATGTTGCTGACCATTTGCCTCAAAAACATTTCCCTTTCATGTCTCTGCTTTCGCCATTGCTCTTCTGATTCAAAATCATCCTCCTGTGTGTCTAAAAATTCATCGGGATTCGTTCCTGTTTCAATTTCCCCATCTGTGAGCATATAAATATTTTTTTATAATTATATATAGGACATAAAGGAGAAATAACTTTTCTCATCAAAATAAGAATATTGATGAGTCAAGTTCATAAAAAGCGTAAAAAGTTCATCAAAAGTCATAAAAAGCGTAACTTTACCCTTTCAAAATAAAGTATTAGTATTTATAAGAAAAAAAAAATTGTGTTTTGAACTTTGAACTTTCCTTTTTGAACTTTCATTTTGTAGTCTACTTCTTACTTGCTCGAACTCACCAATGAACTTTTTTTTAATAATTTCGTAAAGTTTTTGTTTGACTAAAGTTTTGAATGAATCTATCTCTTAATATAAGTGCATGAACGAAAATCTTTTCACCCCCATTAATGAAAACGATAATATGGAAAAGACAAAACTTGAAATATACCAGCATTTCTCCATCTAAATTTCCGTTGCCGATGTCCATCCCCGAGGTCACCATCTTCAAATAGTAACTCTTGTAGCAATCTCACTTCACGTTTGTCCTGGTCAAGTACTTCTCGCCTGTAAATAATACATTTTTTAGTTTATATTATGACATAATTACTTAACATTTCAAAATGATATTTAGTTTAGAATGATAAACAATGAAATTGAGTATTAAAAATAGCAACAAAAGCTGTAACAGCCTTATTCACAGTAATGAACACGATATCGGGTAAACAGGTTCGAATCCTATTATGTTTAACATTTTTATATTGACAAGTAAAGTAAGTATTTAAATTTTATTACTAACATATGTATTTGGCCCAGTTCTCTCTGCAGTTGATCTTGCTGAAAGGTTTCATCATCGCCTTCCTCACGTTCCATTAGATCTAAGCCTCTCTCGTCCTCATCTCCGGAACCAATCCATTCATCCTCAGATGTTAATTCAGCTTCATTCTCAAAGAAATCTCCTACTCGTTTCTTTTTCAATGGTTTTGTTTTTACTTCAACCTGTAATTTATAAACAAATTTTGTATTTAGATAAATAAAAATATTTTCTCAAATTTAATATACTAGATGACCGCGACTTTGACCACAATCGCAAACTAAGAAACCGACCCTCTAAATTTAATAAAGTAAAAACCAGTCTTTTCTCCTGTAAAGTTCTTAAATTCTCTTTTGGTGACCGTTAGTATCCCCAAACCCCCAAGGAAACTACTAAATATAATTTTAGATTTTACAGGTCCAGAAGTTTCAACTGTACATTGTTTGTTAGTAAGTTAACATTTTATATAAACAATAGATATGCAATGTTGGTGTAGTTTGACAGTATTCGATTAAAGGCTTGTGTCCACTCAAGTCATTCTTTATTTTTGAAAAGATTTCCCTCACAATAATTACTTTAACAGCTATGATTTACACAAAAGTAAATAAATAAATTATTATGATTATAGTTAATTTATAAAATTTTGTAAGAGTTCATTAATTACCTCATTTTCCTCAGAATCATATTCAACTATTTTATCTTCATTCTCCTCAATTTCGGATTCTTCTTCTTCATCCTCAAGTTCTTCTTCTTCGTCGTCTATAATATAAATAAGAATATTTGTAAAAATAAAATTCTAAAAATTCAAAAGCAATATATTTGAAACTATATCCTTTTAAATAACGTTTTTAGCAATTTAGCTGCCTTTGTTTTTTTGAAAACATAAAGCTACAGACTAGATATGCTATCTGGCAAGGATTTTAGTTAAAATACAATATTTTTTTTATATTGAACCTCAATTAACATATTTATTGTTGAGGCCATCGTGGCTCAGTGTGTCAGCATCTCACTGTAATCGTGATTAGTTGTGGGTTCGACTTCACATCGGCGAATATTTAAATTAGTATTTAGTAAATTAATTTCATTTTTCTGCTCTACTGCGCTATGTACCGCTACTTAACATATAGTGTCTCGAATTCGGGCAGAAAGACATGAAGGGAGTATCTTGACAGTAGTTTATTTCAACCTTTCCCCCTACTTTTTTTTTTTTTAACTTCACGCTGTAACCCGCATATAGCAGGGTAGGCAGAGGGAACCAGAGAACCTAGTGTTAAGACACTCCATTCTCTTTCAACAATTCCGTTCCCCACTTTTCGCCGAGTTGAGGCATTGCGTGTTGAGTGGCAGAACTCAACGCCGCGCTTTGCCTTGTTATCAAACCCAAGAAATGAAAATACTAAATTTTACATTTCCTAAAGTGGGAATCGAACCCACAACCTGTCGCGTTTACAGTCGCACGCTTTTGCTTCTGTACCACAACAGGCGCTATGACTACTTTTTATGACATCCATGAAAAATCTAGACTAAGCCCAATCTTACAAGCACATTAGGCTTTATACTTAAAATTGTAATAAATACCTGATATTTGTAATGCTCTCTGTTCCGCCTTACGTTTTTTCAACTTCTTTACTCTCTTGTGTGTATCATTATCATTTGTTTCATCATCAGAATCAATAGTGAATTTCTTTCTAAAGTTATCTTCCTTAGAGGTATTAAAGAAGTATTTGTTTTTCTTAGTTGCAACATCAGGTCCGTCTAATTCTTCCAATACAGATTTCAATATGTTATTTTCTTTAACTAATTCTACTTTATTGTTCTTTGAATTTTCAATGGTGTTTGTTTCTGTGGTATTGTCATTATCTGTTTCAGCTTCTTTAATATTTGTATTATCGTTTTGGGATACAAAAGGGTTATCGCAGAACTTCCCCGTACATAAAGCAGCTACGTCACTCATATCATCAAATATATTTTCATTAGATTTTTGTGTATTCTTCGTACTATATCCTTGTGAAACAAATGGATTATCATAAAACCTTCCAGTACATAAAGCAGCTATATCATCACCAATTTCTTGAGATTGTAAGCTTTGTGTTGTTATAAGAGATTGTGATGGACCTTCAATCTCAATGTTTAGCTGAAATTGTAGTAAAATTGTATATGTATTACTATGTAATTGCTAGATTTTCCTTGATAAGGTCTAAGAATATTATTCTGGCAAATATTATATTATTAATGAGAAATTTAGTAAAACTTTTTTTTCAAGCAAAAATTTCTACTTAAATTTGAACTTTAAAAATACTATCAAAATCATCAAGAGCTGCTTTGTATTTTACCACAAGCAAAGTTTCACCTATATTTATACAGATAGAGTAAGTACTGCTTATAAATATAGTAACAGTGATTGAAATATAAAAACATATGTAAGTGAATTAATTAAAATATTGTGTAGTATTTCGTTTCCTAAGTGTGTGATTACCCCTTCAAAAACTTCAAAAAAATATTACATACTTGCTGTTATATCATAGCTACATTACACAAAATCTTTATAAATTGTAGCCTATGTAAATTTTAATTGTATAGGCTATACTATTAAAGTTTCATCTACATATACACAAATACACACACACACACACACACTCACATGCACACACACACACACACACACACACTCACATGCACACACACACACTCACTCATTTATATTGTAATTTAAGTTGTTTTAATTTAATTTACAATTAACAGATTAAATAATTATAGTACATTTTATTTTGGAAGGGCGGAATCTCCTAATACAGGCGCTATATGCTTAAAAGGAGAATTCTCCCACAAATTTCTGTTTTTGTAAAAATTCTGTTTTAAGCAAATAAAGTTATTATTATTATGTATCTCATTATAAATTCTCGGGTTCAAAGGAACCCGGTCCTTTGGAAGGCTTGAGTGGGGACACAGGTCCAACACGTAGAGGCCCCTTTGAGACAACAATATTTTTAATCTGACGCATTGACCGGGATCCATCTTTGAGTAACCATAGGTAATTGCTCAAAGATGGTCACCGGTCAATGCGTAGGAGCTATGGAACATATGAAAAACTAAAATAGGGCTATGGAATGGAGTTTGGATGGACTAAGTACTGGGCTATTGATTATTATTATTATTATTATATGTTCAGGAGTTTTTGAGGGAAAAGAATAAACGTCCATCCATCTATACTCACAACCTTAGCACTTATAATATTAGCCTATACTATACAGTAAACTTTATTTCACTTATAATTATGAAAAAAAAAAAAGAATATTTTATTTCTTTTTATTAGTAGAATATTACTACTTACATATTGTGACTGTGTTTCAAGTAACTTATCTGGGGACATAAGTTCCATAGTTGACTGATTTACACCAACTGAGTTCATTATAGAAAATGTCTGTGTGCCCAAATCAGAACTAGCATTCTCTTCATTATATCTATTGAGAGTTGCCACAGCTGTATTTGTATTAGATTCTTGAGAAAATAAATCTTGAGATGATCTGTTTGCCTGAGCTAGTTGTAGGTCATCATCTGTAATTCATATATATACCTTTTTAAAGGAACTATTCTTTAAATTATCTTACCTGCATTCCTATTGCACACTAGTAAAAAGAAGAAGAGATAAATTAAGCGAAAAACATTTTTTTAGGACACATAAAAATTTGAACACAGCAGGACTCGAACCTGTGCTCTTGGAAAGAGCAGTCCAAAATTATGAACAAGATAAATTAGTATTCTAAATTATTATCTTTTTTTTGTAACATTTTTAACACACAAATTATTAGTGTAATAAATATAGTGGACCCTTGTTATAACCCGGATGAATGCTTCAATTGCTCACTTCTGTCATTCTCATCAAAGACAGTGTTTGATGTCTTTGTGTTTTCATGCATATATGATGAAAAAATCCAATAAAATTATGACTTATTTATATTTTACTTCATAAATAGTTAAATAGACCAGGGCTTCTTAAACTATGCGTAGCAAAATTGTGGGGTCGAGAGATTTTAATGTCAAATATTTATATATACCATTTTGGCCAATTACCAATTTGTATGGGGTTGTCAAGAAACTCGGCAATTATAAACAGGGTTGTGAATGACAAAAGTTTAAGAAGCCCTGAAATAGACTAATAAGGTTTAAGTAGAAACCTGCTTAAATCACCTACCCAAACTCCACATTATAATGTGGGTCCACTATATATCATATTTAATTTATATACTACTTTAAGCAAGTTTCAAGTACCTTGTGAATCTTTTAAATCACTTTCACTTGTTTTATATTCTTCTACTGAGCTTTTTAAATCTGCATTATTTGCGTCTGTAGTGATTTTATCATTAGCTTCATCATCTGAATCTTCAAAGGCTTTTAATATTCTCCCTTTTCTGGGTTTGTTTTCTTCTTCAGCTTCTTCTTCAGATTCTGAGCTATCAGTGGATTCATCATCCATATCTTCATCATCATCTAATTTGTTATCATTATCATAGTCTTCATTATTGCCTACAATTTCATCACATTCTGAAACTTCAGCTTCATCATCCACCATTGGATTCCTTTTCTTTGGTTTATCTTCTAGAATTACATCATTTTCGATAGGTTCTTCTTCACTCTCTGAGCTTTCTACAATATTTTCTTCTTTTTCGGACTCAAGTTTTGCTTCGATTTTTTCTATTTCATCATCTGACATGTTTTCAGTCATTTCAGCTTTTAACTTGCTTTCTTCCTCTAAGCGCTTTTCCCACTCCAATGATCTTTGTTCAGCTATTTGTTCTTCTAGTTCTTGTTTTAATTTTAAATGTTGTGTGCCTGGTTTGTATCTAAACAATTCAAATATTTATTAATATAATAAATAACATACAACAGACTTTTACTAGTGGTAGGATAGATTACAAGTTTTGGAATTTACCACTATTTAATGTAAGATTATTCAAAAATAATTAATTTATAGATTTACAGTATTTTATATAAGCAATATCAATTATATAGTAACAGTCCAAATATATAATACTTTATTGTACTACTATTTTTGTAAACATAAGAATACTTACTTCTTTTCTCTATCTTTTTCCATTTCTTCTAAAGATTTAAGCTTAGCAAAATATGTAAATCTCTCCTTTAACATTTCAACACCACTCAGTCTTTGGGGAACTGCATCCTTATCATCTAATTCTATAAGTGTACCAGGACATCCTGTTAGTTTAGGCATGGCATTGGTTCGCACAGTATTGTTAATTGTTTCTTTAAATGTTGCATTACCTGTGATATTAAGAAAAGTAACTTTAATTAGCCATATAAAAAATAATACCATTTAAATTCCATCTGCAGTTTTTAATCTGGATTAAAATTTGATTTATATAATAATTATTTACCATTTAGTTCTGCTTCATCAATAATATTACTGATTTCATCAAAGTTAAAGTCATTATCCATAAATTCATTTTCACTGCTCACTTTACTAGTATTTTCAACTGGAGAGGATTCATTGGTAATAGTTTTCTTTTCTAAGAATACATTAACTTCGGAATCGTAATGGAGCATTACGACTTCACTTTCTTCCTCTGCATTACTATGTGTTATATTTTCAGGCACTTCATTTTGTTGGACATGACTTGTATTCATATCTATATCAATTTCACTTGAATATTGTAATAATGAAGTTTCACTTGTTTCTGTTTCAATGGCTTGTTTCTCTTCAATATTTACAATTTGTTTTATATTTGATGTATTATTTTGACAAGATCTTTCTTCTAAAACAGAATCATTTATTTCTTGGCCATCTGTATTGTTAAGAACTTCACTCTCTTTAGCATTATCTATATTATTATCAGAGATTTCTTTGGAACAGCTTAATATATTAATTGTTTCATTTTCTATAATAAGTTTATCTTTTGGGGTTGTACTTTCATACATTTCATTGTTAGTGACTTCATCATTTTCAGGATTCTCATCTTCAGATTCACTTTTACATAGCTCAATAACTTCTTTTTGCCTTTGTTCCAGCATTGTGCTGAAAAATATAATAACTACTCATGTACATTTGAAATTAAACAACAATAAAAGTAGAATTTGTTATACTTACGCATATTGCTTTAGTTGATCACTGCTCATTTTAATAGGCAATGCTTTGCCATCAGAAGATACAGCTGGTTTTCGTCTGCTCATAATATCTTTTAATGTTAAAGCTTTTGGTCTATGGTAAGGTAAGGATATTTCTCTTTCTCTCAACATCCTGTTAGATTCACTTTTAATTTTTTGCATGTTTTCCATTGCTTGTTTAGCAGACATCTTAAAATAAATCAAAAAGAAATAAAATGAAAAGTCACACATACACAACTATAAAATATAATCCAATAATAATAAATTAACTTAATTGATACAATACAAAGATAACTCAATCACAATATAACTGCTATTTCTTGATAGACAGTAAATATAATAGACAATAATCTATAACATCTATTCACCTTGCATGTTGTTTTGTTAATATTTACAGTTCATATTAAATGTTATCTATGACTACTTAAAAGAATTACTTTTACTATTTTAATTAAATATAATCAAAAAACATACTCTTAAAGGTTTAGGAGATGTAGATTTAACTGTCTTATGTTTTTTCTTGTATGGAGTCATTTTTAAATTATCCTCTTCATCAGAAGTGTCTGGATCACAGATAGACTTCATGGTATTTGCAGATTTTTTAACTTCCTGTAATCATTTTAAATAAAACATTAATAAAACCCAGCAAATCAATTAATAACATTTTTATAATCATTGAATGAGAATATAATACATACTTCTATTATTTTATGACAAGATATTTCATCATCTGATTCTTCTATGTTGGCTTCTGAATCATTACTGGAATCATTTTCTGCCTTCATTATTACTTTTTTAGAATGAGGTACCTTTAACTTTTTAAATTTATCTCTTAGTTTCTTTTTTTTATTTTCAGTCCGAAAAGACTCATATTTCTTCGGTTCTGTGGTATTGCACGTTTCATCTGAAGAAGATGTCGAAGTATTTTTTGGGGAATTCCTTTTAAGAATGTTTTTGCTTTCAGTATCTCTGTCGCTTTCACTGTCTGAAAATGCCACAATTCTTCTCTTTGCGACAACAATGTGTTCTAGGTCGTTGTCACTCATATTTTGTAATTCAATATCTTTATTTGAAACTTCATTTCTTGTTTTATCTTCAGTAAGCTGATCCAAATTGTCTTCAACAGATTCTTCTACCATCATATTTAAGTCTTTTCTTTAATAATAAAATCTAACATCTAAATAATTTTAATAATCGTTCTTATACATAGTAAATGTTAATTTACAGTCATTAATTTAAAAAGAATAAATTTAACTTTATTTATTAGAAAAACGTACACATATTTTTAGAGCAATCAAGAATTTCGCGCCTGTTTGTAGTCAACGGATGTCACTGTCATGTGTCAAACTGAATTTGTGTATTATAATTGCTTGTTTATGACTTTTAGGCGTATAATTTGCATAAAACTTCGTTCATGGCAATTCTAAATAGAAATGATAAAAGATATATATCAGGAAACAACGTTTAAAATTTACGTACATGTTAAAAATGATTTTTGTTTGAAATATCGAATTATCTTTGTTTAGTCCAATTATTTTATACTCAAAAGTAAATTCAATAATATTTTTATCAAGTAAATTTAATGAGATTCATTTATAGACACTAATTCACAAATCCAATTCAAATTTGAAAAAATATTTAAGGAGATAAAAATCTAATAAAAGATTTAATTTTTTTTCGATATGTTTACTTGTATGTCAATTTATCGCTGTATAAATATATTTTTTCTTTATTTATTGAAATAATAATTAATGTGCTAATAAATTGTGACACCTGGATTTTCACGACTTAAACCTGAAATCTGAGACTCGTTCTCAGATACAAATTCACAAACTACTGCTTCAGCTGTGGTGAGTAGCGACGCAACTCCGCTTGCATCTATTAACGCTCTTCTAACGACTTTAGTTGGATCAATAATTCCTCTTTCCATCATATTAACATACTCGTTATTTAAAACATCATAACCATAATGCAAGTCCAATTCTGCAACTTTTGATACAATAATAGAACCATCATAGCCTGCGTTATTCGCTATTGTAGAACAAGGAGTACATAAAGCTTTTTTGATAATATGTATACCAAGGTCTTGATCAGAATTAGCTGGCTTCAATTTATCTAGAATCGGTATACATCGTACTAAAGCAGCGCCACCTCCAGGTACTACTCCTTCTGCGATGGCAGCACGAGTAGCATTAAGTGCATCATTTACTCTATCTTTTTTTTCACTTACTTCTACTTCACTACAGCCTCCAATGTGTAAAATAGCTACAGCACATTTAAGTCGAGAAATTCGATTCAAAAGCCTTTGTTTATCGAATTCACTCGGAGTTTCATCATATTCAAGGCGTATTTGTTCAATTCTTTGCTCTATTTCTTCCTTATGTCCATGTCCTTTTATTAAAATTGTAGTATCTTTTGTTATAATGACCTCACCAACTTTTCCAAGACTCTCTAATTGACAATCCTCCAATCGGATTAAATTTTCATTATCTTCAAATACTATACCTCCAGTGGCGATAGCTAAATCAATAAGAGTATTTTTTCTATATTCACCAAATCCAGGTGCTTTAATAGCAGCCACCTGCAAGCCAACTTTTAATTTGTTTACAATCAAAACGGAAAGCGGCTCTCCTTCATAATCTTCAGCAATTATAATCAGTGGCTTTTTCTGTTTATTGGCTATTTCTAAAGCTGGAACCACCTGATTGGCGGAAAATATCTTCTTATCAGAGTACAGAATTAGAGCATCATTATATTCCACTTTAGGACCTTTAGTGGAATTGATAAAATAAGGAGATACATAACCTTTTTCAATTTTCATTCCCTCTATAATTTCTAATTCATCTTCAAGAGTTTTTCCATCTTTAACAGTGACAACTCCATCTTTTCCAACTTTATTAATAGCTCGTGCAATAAGTTTTCCAATGCTTCTATCGCCATTGGCAGATATTGTGGCTACTTGTTCTATTTCATCATTTGTTTGGACAGGCTTCGAAATTTTTTTTAAATGTTCTGTTACAGCTTCTACAGCTAATATTACACCTTTCCTAATTTCAATAGGATTAGCACCTTTTGAAATACTGTCAAAACCTTCTCTTGCAATAGCTCTAGCTAAAATAGTAGCAGTTGTTGTACCATCACCTGCCTCTTCGTTGGTTTTATTTGCAACATTTTGAACAAGCTTTGCACCTATATTTTGAAATTTGTTCTTTAAGTCTATGCCTTTGGCAACAGTTACACCATCTTTTGTAATTTTTGGTGGACCAAATGCTTGTTCTAAAATTACATTTCGTCCTTTGGGGCCCATTGTTACTGCCACAGCATCAGCGAGAATATCAACGCCTTTTAACATAAGCGATCTTACATCTGGCCCAAAACGTACGTCCTTTGCATAGTTATAATATTGTAGAACATAAAACCTTTCACGAGATAATTTAAGCATATCTCTTAAGTGATACATTTTAAGCGTAAAAATAATACACAGTATAATGTAATATGCCAATTTTATATAAACTGACAGAGAATCTTTAATTAGAATGCTATTTTTTATTCTGATTGTTACTGGCGACTATTATAGCTATACTTAATTACTCTATTAGATTAAAACTTTAATTAGTTTATGTTACTTAAATTTTATAAATAATACAAAATTTTATCATTTTAAATACTTTTCGAATTTTTCTACAGTTCCTCTTTGTCATATTATTTAAAATCATAACGAGTCTTGAATATCATGGTGGCCGTTGTATAATAACTATGATATACGGGACTGTGCACGAAAGTTTAAGTAATCTGTTGTTAGAAACTTCATTTTCGATTGCATAAATATATTTTAATTTAGATACACCGATATACCAAATCGATGTTCTCGATACAAAGCTTAATTACATTAATGTGTGACAGTTTCATACATCATACATATTTATCGCATTTCAACAAAGTTTCTCTAAAATGATCAATAGTGTGAAATCATTACTCCACACGGTGTTTAAATTTTTAAAAAATCGATTGATCAACGATATATGTATTTGTTATATTACAATTTTATATTCCAGTTACATGATTTGTAGTGGATCTCATATAATTGCATTGTGACGCAGTAAGACAGCGCCTGACTGTATGCCTGGTCGGTTGTGGGTTCGATTCTAACTCGTGGGAATGATCATATATAAATAAAATATTTTGCCACTCAACACGCAATATCTTAAATTCTGGTAGAAAGTGAGGAACAGAGTCTCGTACACTAGGTAGATTCACTTGTTTGACACTGAATATATTACTATGTGTGATAAACTTTAAAGCTGAAATAACTCTCAGAAAAAGCGAAGTCTATTTATTCTTTTATATAAAGAGGTAGCTTCAGAATATATTTTTATAGACGAAATCTTAAATAGCATGCATATATGTGTATCATTAGTATTATTTTTAACTGAGCCAAGGAATTAAAAAAAATGTTTTAAATATGAAAAGATTATCGTTATAATCGTTATAATTTTGTTATGTAAACATCGAATAGATAGATGATATTATTTTAATCGATGTTTGGCGAATATCTTTTTTAATTTTTATTCTAGGCAATATAAATAATAATGTCAAGTGTTCATAACGGCTTAAGTTTAAAAATTAGTTCTTGCTATTTCATTAATTGTAAATTATTCATCAAAGATATAATAAAATGAACAATAAAAGAATTTCTGTCAAAATTGACTTGGATATCGGAGATCAGTTAACATATATATCGTGTGGTCATATAGTGGTGGAAATCATTAAATTCATAGCTTATCAAAGACTTCAAATTCCGTATACATATCAATGGTTAAAGCAGATAGTTAATAAAAGGAAGTCGCTGGGAGAGAAAAAAGAAAGTTATCAATCCGAAAGACACTTTCATATTGCGTCAACAGCCTTGAATAATTTAGACTTTATTATAAAGGTAAACAAACTTATCATTTTCAAGTGATTTAGATAAATTTTATTTGAAGTTTAAACATAATAATATTAATTAAATAAAAACATATTTGTAATGTTTGTATTTGGATATTTTAGAATCTTTTAAGTGAAATAAATGGTTCATCGCTTCCCGACGAGATTTGTATTGCGTTTGGGGCAACGCCTGTGACTTGTAAAGAAATATATCGTCTTTTGTTACCGAGCGTATGTCACAACCTCCAATGCCACTCTCATCATATAGCAAGTGATCAGAAAATACAAAGAAATGTATTCAGGTAGGTAAACAAGTCTTGTATGTTTTATTCATGTGTTTTGTTTGTACATGATTATTGTTTTATTCTATATTTCTCTTTACAGGAACTTGGTAACTTCAGAGAAATTGAGTCAAATTTTCTTTGATTCACTGCCACCGATGAATATGTACCTCTTTATGAAAAAAACAGGGTCAAGTAAACCAGATGTAATATGTGTTGATAGTTTTGTTTTGGTAAATGGATTTAGATTACCTAGAACTTGCAAAGTTATAACTTTTGACTTTAGGGGTCAAAATCCAGAAAATATATCCTGTTGCAACAAATTTCAAATATTTGGTGATATAATTAGCAAGAGCTTAGACAATCTCAAGATAAGCAGTGATTATATAGATGATGATTTTATTGAAATTGAATCAAATGATGACACAAAATGGTTTCAATCTAATTATGTCATGAAAGGTTTTAAGGACTGTGTTGTTAATGGGAATTCTGTTACTAATACTTGGTTACAACCATAATGTATTTCTTCCATAGTTGAAATTTTTTTAGGAAATTTTTTTATCTGTTAAAATGAATAACACTTTTGTGTTTGACTAATTTAATGCTCAATTTTGACTGATTTCAATTGTTTATAATATTTTTTTTACACTGACTTAGTTAAACATTTTGTTACTATTAATTGTTATTGTTAACCAATTGAAATTTACTGTCAATTAAACTTTAAAATTAAATTTGATAATCAGTGCCATATATAATTCTTTGCAAATGTAACTAGTGAAGTATTATCATTTCAAAAATTAATAAAGATATTATGTTTAAGAATTTATTATTTACTTTTTCTTAAGAAATCACAGTTGAATATTATACACCTCTGATTGTCCATTACTAAAAATAGTTCGTTCTTTTTTGACAATACAATCTTTTTTCATATCTTGATCTGTCAGTCTTACTGTACAGTTTTGCCATCTCTCACATTTTCCATAGGCTTCATTAAATTCTACAATGAGATTTTCTCTTCCTCCATTAGGACCAATAACATAATCACATCTTATGGATTTTTTAACCATATCTCGAAGGCAACATTCAAGCTGTTCATAATATTCTAGCCAGTATTTGTTTGGCAGCTGCTTTAACTTGAATCCAAGAGATTCTAAAAGTAAGCCAGTGATGAAGATATCATCTATCCAGAAAAATGAGTTGTACATTGCTTCATCACATATTAAACTAGCCACTTTTGGGCTTATTATGTAATACCAGCCAGATAGATATGGAGGATATATACTTCTTGGATACTCTTCATATGTAACATACCATTTATTTTGCTTGTCTCTTTTTGGCAGAGTATTATTCAAAATGTATCCCATTATTAAGTCATCATTTTTCGGCAAAGTTTTCAAGAATTCATAAGTTTTTTTAATATTAAATACAGTATCATCATCAACTTTTAATATATATGAAACTTTATTACATTCTCGGGCTGCCCATTCCAACCCCATGAGGTGCTTATAAGTCAAGTTTCTGTAGTTTTCATAGTATGAACCTTGGAGGATATCTCCAAATATATCACTTTCATCTTTTATGGACTCTTGAGTAATAAACCTAAAAAAATATGACATTCATAGTTAAAAATGAAACATATTTTAATACTATTGACTAAAAGCATCACTAATAAACAATAGATATATACAATTTAAAGTAAAAATAAATATTAAAAAAAACAGATTGCATTGGATTTATTTAAAAAACCTTTCACTTGGAGGTATTTTTGCTAAAAGAAAAGCCCTTGTTATATTAAAAGATGCCAAATGGTCAGCAGGCATAGCCCTTCTGTGGGCACTTCTAAGTTCTACATGTCCAACATAAGAGGTAACTATAATTAATAAGAATGGTGATTCTGTAATAAAAATAATTCCTTTAATAATGAAATCCAATATTTATGTTTTAAAAATAATATTAATTTACCTTTCTAAAAGTAAAGAGGCCAGGTTATACTATTAAACTTCAATTTAAGACAATATATATGAGTACTTACCACTACATAACTTAAGTTTAGGTTTCAACAAGGTATGTTTAAAGTAATTATTATTTGTTAACATTAATATAGTACTATTATACTCATTATTAGAACTTCTATATATCCATAACAATAATGTTAATAATGCAATGATAATAACATATAGTATTTTTTTTGTCATTTTACTGTTTTTCTAATGAAAATTATATTTATTATATGACTTTTTACATATATTCATTTTACTAAATATAATAATAATATAGATTTTTTATTCCTTAATATTTACATCAAAACACAAAGTAAAAACTATCGTTCTATCATTTTGAAGTTATTGACGATTTTATTTAAGCACTTGTTTTAAAATTTTTTTTTTTTATTTTCACTATAAAATTAAACCAATAAGAGTGCTATCTAGTTATTTACCTATTCAAACATTTATCAAACGTTTTGGGTAAGGCAGTTTCCCACTTTGACTTATTTATTTAGACGCTAGTAGCGTGTTTTAGTGCTTAAAATAAATTGGTGGGGTATGTTATGGGCTACATAACTAAAGTAACTTTTTCGAGTAAAAGAGGGAATAAATGAACCACAGAAAAAAGGTAAACGGAACGGTAAATAAGTTGTAAACTTTTTCCAACTACATATGTAGAAAGGCTCAACAATATCAAGATGCAAGTGGGATCTATTTATTATATCGAAAATTTAGTTCATTTAGATTGGTTGGTCTCCGTAAGGCTAGCGAAGATTACTGCTTATAAGCATTATAAATAAAGCAGTCGAAATTTTTCATATTTGCTTTATTTCAATTTACCAATAACCTTTATTACTAAACGAATTAAATACCTTATTGGACAAAGAAAATATTTATAGATTCGAAAATATTAGTACGTATATTATTGATTAAAATTCTCCATAAGTTGTATCATACTCTTTATAGTCTTACGATTCTTCAGAAATGGTACTTTGAAAGTGCCAGCTGAGTACAAATAATTTCGCAAATGTCACGTTGTATGGAGAACACACAAAGGAAGATCTGTCGGTAAAATAACAAATCTTATTTACAGTTTTAACTAGTTTTATGATAAGAGTTGTCATCCGCAATTGTTTGTGTGCGTGGTGATGTTTGACAAACTATTTTAGATTTATATATTTTAGATCACGCCTCGGTGCGACCGGGTCAAGCCACTAAAATCCAACAGGGCATCAAACGCCCTACCCAGTAGGCTTAAGCTCGGGCCGAGCGAAAGCAAAGTCCCCCACTACAAGCAGTGTTCGCAAGCCGAGGTTCGGCCTCGCAGGAGGCGCCCCTGTGACACTGCAGTTCTAAGTTGATGGTCCTCCTCCCGAGGAGGCCAAGCCAGGGTCAGAGCTCTTCAAGCTCGGCCCCCCACAAAACCCGGTGACGCTGTCGAGGCCAACAGGGCCAACAGCATACTACACAGTCCAAAAAAAAAAAAAAAAAAAAACTATTTTCATTTGTGTTCCATAGTTTTGACTTACACCTGTTAAATTTAAGGTTCCGTTCTTTTTTCTTTCAGTAGAAATTTGCGAAATATTCATAGTGTACTACAATCTCTAAGTTTCAGGTTTTTTACATATAGTAGTTTCGGCTGTGCGTTTTCTGTCAATCACTAAATTAGTAAATTCAATCACTAAACAGTTTATATATATTAATGAAGATTATGCCTTCAAAGTGCTCCATAGTCGGCACTAACTAATGGTTATTACGACTTTGGAGCAAAGGTCCATAAACTTGCGAAGATAATGATTATAGGCATTTCAATGAAAGTGTAGAATTTTAAATTACAACTAAGTCTATTAAACTGCTTTTTATTAAACGTTTAAATACTTCAAAAGTATAATTTTCGTTGAAATTCATAATTTTAAGTGAATAATATTATTTACTAGCTTTTCGCCCGCGGCTTCGCCCGCTTGGAATTCGGTTATATCGCGCGACATGTTACTTTGTAGCCTTATTATACTCTTTCCCAAGGTCATGACTATTTGTCAAAATTGGTTAAGTGGTTTAGGTGTAAAAGTTGTAAACAGTTGAATAATTTTACATGATTTTATGTTTGACAATAAGGAACTTCCATACAAACTTTCTTCCCCATGTCATCCTTTTCTACCCTTTTTTTCGCAATAAAATAATCCTATGTCCTTTCCCAAGTTCAGTTCTATCTTCATACCAAATTCCATCAAAATCGGTTCAATGGTTTAGGCGTGAAAGCGTAACAGACAGACAGACAGAGTTACTTTCGCATTTATAATATTAGTAAGGATTAAAACAATACGAATAAGTTCCAGATAATTGACGTTTTAAATATAATATGCGATAATGTGCGATCTTACACTGTCTCACTTATTTAAGCTTCCCTCGCAGTTTGGGGGCAACGGTGGATCCATGGTTAATCCACAGTGGGTCCACAGTGAATCCACTGTGGCTAAATCCACAACAAAAACCACAATCGAACCACGGTTAAACCACTGCGGATCCATTGTAGAATTATCATAAAACTCGCTAAATCCACAATAAACTATTGTAAATCCACCGTAGAGCCACAATGAAACCACAATGGAGCCATGATGGTCCATCGTGTTTCCATTATGGTTCCATTGTGGATCCACAGCAAATCCACTGTCATCGTGGTTACACCGTTGATCCACTGTGGCCCCCAAATTGCAAGGGAATTGTTAATTACAATCATACTTAAATATAAAATACTATATGACTATACCCATATGCAGGTGTGATATAACTGAGGGGACGCTTTGGACGTGGGTACAAATTCCACTCGTGGAAATATAAATATCTCTAAATGGGCTGATAAAAGTTAAAAGATAATTATTATTATTCTTTCAATGCATATTTCCAAGGGTACGTGATGATAAAAAAAATGTAGAGATCAGACGATTGTTAAGACTTTATATCATTGAAAATCTGACAGGATGACAAGTGAATTAAAACATTACACACTTCTTTATTAATTTGTCTAACTGATTAGATTATCTTAATAATAAATAATTAATTTGATTTAATTAATCCGCTTAATTTGAATATTAATTAGGTACCTATTAATTGTATCACTAAATTACGTATTGTATTTAATTATTAATAATGTTATAAATAAAATTAATGAATAAGTCTTTTGCTAAAAAATGATAATAATCACACCTTTTATATGTTTAATATGGCGATGCACATAATATAAATACAAGAAATAGGCTTAAACTTGCAGCGCCTGTAACTCGATTGCATCGAGTCCGCAATTCTTTTATGGGACAATGTGTATACTTTTACAATAGGATCCCAGAAAACGTCCGAGAACTTTCCATTTTACAATTTAAAAAAATTGTAAAAAGACGTTTGTGTGTTAAAGGTTATTCCTAATTAGTGATTTTATAAATGATAACACACCTTGGGAATGAAATGCTCGCTCCAGTCTGTTTCAAAGGTATCATTGCCAATAATAAAGAATTGTAAACCATTGTCGAATAAAAAAAAAAAAAAAAAAAGTCCCGCTGAGTTTCTTGCGCCGGTTCTTCTCAGGTCTGAGGCATTAAATTTAGTGAACCGGTGGTAAATTATTTGACGTTCAAAAAATGAAGCTTGTAACTTCTTATTTTGAATAAAATTATTTGACATTGACTTTGACTTTGAATATGAGGTCCAATAGTTTCCTTTCTCTTTTTTGAACAAAATCGGTAAAAAGTTCTAATTAGGTAAGTATGAATTTAATCGTCCAATATAGCACATAAAATTACAAGGTTCATTATTATAGGTACCTAAATATTCTATTCTTTAATTCTATTATACCTACTTCGCATCATACACAAAAAACAACAGTGTATGCATTTTCAAAATAACATATATAATTATAATTACAATGAATGAACGTTATTTCGGTTTATATTTGCAATCCTAAATATCAGCGTTAAAAGTAGACGCTTATACCTACATACTTTAACGTAAAGGACACTTGAATATTACAACAAACTTCATATTTTTTATTTAATAATAGTAATGCGGCTCTTGCAGAAGTTGCTGGACAAGTCATACCAGCTTGTTTGTACTTTTTAGAGTAAGCATCATCAGCCCTAAATAACTTCACGCTGTATCTCGCATATGGCGGGGTAGGCAGAGGGAACCAGAGAACCTAGTGTTAAGACACTCCATTCTCTTTCAACATTTCCGTTCCCCACTTTTCGCCAAATTTAGGCATTGCATGTTGAGTGGCGGAACTCAACGCCGCGCTTTGCCTTGCTACCAAACCCAGAAAATGAAAATACTTAATTTCCTGGAGTGGGAATCGAACCCACAACCTGTCGCGTTTACAGTCGCACATGTGTGCCTCTGCGCCACGACAGGCGTCAGGCCCTAAATAACAATCCAATATATTTATTGTTACAACTGTACAAAAGTTTCATATTGGCGAGATGTAAGAGATGTCAGTTATTGTTTGAATGTCTTAATTTTAAGCCTCGTTAAGTACGTAACGACGGAAAAAAAAATACAGGCCAAAAAAAACTAATGAAAGGTGTGGATGACGTGTCCGTAGTGATCAGGGTACGCCCTAAAATATAGAACTCGCGTTAAAAATATGTCCAATACGTTTAAACTTGCTTGCTAAGTGTCTAATTTAGTCCTAAAACAATAAAAAAATCCATGGACTAAAATAAAAAATGGGATATACGTATTTATTTATTTAAAAAGATAGATGCAAACTTCAATAATCTCGGTTTGTCTAATTTTTCTTATCGTGTAGATACTAATATGAAAATTAAACATTTTTTGTTCGTTGCATTTTAAAAAGAGGTGTTTTATAGTAATTTAGAATTATCTTATTTGAAAAGATTTGTGAGAATATATTTACAAATATACCACAATCTAACCTATATCCTTGGACAACATCTAGATGTATCTTGGTACTAATAGCGACTATAAAAAGTACGGTATTTTTGTAAATAATTTAATTAGTATAGTTTTTACCCAATATATTAATATAAAAAATTTGGTAAAATTTTTTGTTGCACCCATACCTGCCTTATCTGCAGACAGACAGTACTTATTATTAAATACATATCTTTAATTGCCCAACGACATCAATTCATTTTTGTGGAAAATTCTTTTACTCCTTTTATGCTTTGCGTTTCTTACCTAATATACAAATATTTCCACAATTGACAATTTATACCTGGGCGATAATCAAACTACATATATCCTTATAAGTATATCAGGCACCTAAATAAGTGTTTGAAACCAATTTTTAAATACAAAAAGTATTTTAGTACTTTATAGCATGTCAAACAAGTAATTTATTTTTAAAGTACATATATCACGTTACGTGTGCATTGTCATAGCTAGTTTCGAGGGGGAGGGGGTCAATATCAAAATGACTTCCTCATTTAATTTATAATTTTCAAATAACAGACAGAAGCGTCGTAATAGTAGCGACGATGAGCAAACAGACAAAGTAATTTTTATCATTTATAATGTTATCACGAGCCCGCCTACAGCTGGGGCGTAGGATCAGTGATCAGTCGAGCGAGAAGACGGCCACTAGACAGGTTGTACCCGCGTACACCGGTGACCTCGTACGATCAAATTAAACTGCCATTATAATGAGTGAAACTATAGATATGAGTGCGGACGAGCAAGGAAATGTGTTGCAGGCGAAAATAATTACGATGGTTTGCCTCTTCACTATTTCCATGATATTTGGATGCGCTCCCATGGTTATTTCATACAAGTACGGCTGGTTCACAAAATCTGATGGCACAAACATGAGATCTTCAAACAAACTGATTGTAGGACTATTGTCGTTCGGTGGAGGAGTTCTCTTTGCCACAACCTTCATGCATTTACTTCCGGAGGTCGATGAAAATGTTAAATCACTACAAGGTGAGATAAGGCACTTTCTAACAATATAATATACCCAATGTTTAATATTATCAAAAACATTATTAGTTGAGATTACCGTTTGTAAACATACACAGCTTGTGTTTAAAATTTTATACAACTTTCTGTTGAATTACAATCATTGTCGTAATTGGGCATTTTACTTTACA
This sequence comes from Philaethria dido, assembly GCA_033558755.1. Taxonomy (NCBI): domain Eukaryota; kingdom Metazoa; phylum Arthropoda; class Insecta; order Lepidoptera; family Nymphalidae; genus Philaethria; species Philaethria dido. The sequence goes on from JAKGSA010000500.1 coordinate 157,754, forward strand.
GCGAGTAACGACTAACAAATTTGAATACCGCATCAGATATTTATTTAATCATAGCTAGGATACGTAGACGCAACTAGATCGCAGTGACATTTAAAGGTAACATTTCGAATGTAAACACATGGCTAACTAGTGATTGCCCATGACTCTCCGTAGAAGGAGACAATGTTTATTCAAAGGTAACCTCAAAGGACCTCAAAGCTTTGATAAGAAGCCTTGTAGATACTTTTGGTTCTAATAACATCATTTAAAAATAATATGAATAGCGCATATATTAATTCAGTTTACTGATAAATAAAATAATGAAAAATGCCTATGCAAAATTGTTTCTCAGTCGATTTATTTTTTGTTTCTTACACAATATATATTTTTATTGTCCAAAAATGATACAATCATCTAATGAGCAAAACAAACGCGTAAACTCTAAACTGCTAGTGAAACGATTAATTTTGTAAGTGTCTTGGCCTTTAAAGGCTCTCTTGCACGAATGTAAATGATATTTGGCTACAATATGGGGTTCTTCAAAAGGGGAATAAATAGGTTTTTGAAGGGTCGGCAACGCGTAAGTGATGCCCCTGGTGTTGCAAGCGTCCATAGGCCACGGTAACCACTTACCATCAGGTGGGCCGTGTGCCTTGTTGCCACCGTCGTGGTATAAAAAAAAAAATATATATTTTTGTCTTTTAGTTTCAATTATAGTATTTTATAAATACTACAATCCATTTACAATTTATCATTGAAATTAAAAGTCACAATTATGATAAGAATAAGTTTGTTCGACGGGATATTTACCATGTATTGTTTTTATTTTGGGCTCCCGATATTTCGATGCTGTTGCAAGCACCATGATACCATGATGATTAAAGTCACAATTATGAGTTCGTTGTTGTAAAAATTAATACATGTAAGTATATATTTTTTAATTTAAATATATATATACAAAACTCTTGCTTTACTGAGTGACTGAGAACCAACGCACTGCCGAAACTACTACCTTAGAAAGCTGAAATTTAACATGTATTTTCCTTGGAGATTATAGGCGAGCACTAAGAAGACCGAAATTCCAAAGGAAACGAAAAAAGAACGATATTTTATGTTTTGTAGTCTAGGCAAATGTAGTTGCGGGTTACAACTAGTCTCTCTTATATCTACTGCCGATAGAGGGAAACGTCATCCAGACAAAGACATCTTGTTTTTTCTATACCTAGAACGACGTGACAATGACGAAGTGATTTGTGCTAAACTGGCACGTTCGAAGCGCTATGATTAAAAAGCTGAACTGATAAAGACCTTGAGTATTAAACACAACACATCCCGTTGTTTAAGATTGTTAATGAAAATAATTAAAACACAAACCATTGTAAACAAAAAAAGAAACAGCTTTTTATTTTTTTTACTCATTACTTCGCTAATGAGTTCAAAATACACCTGTATCTAAGGGCAATGTTCCTACACATAAATTAAATAGTATCGAATTAATTTATAGATACCTCTCTATTGATATGAATTGTTACTTTTCTAACGTAGGTACGAGTACATCATCGGATAAAGGCGACATTATAGCAAACGCATAATGAACAAACACATCATTTATTATTTAAGTTCTTGTTATTTTACATACGTGGGTTAAGTGGGATAATGTATTGTTGCTTCATATATGCCATTTGTATAAGAACACTAGTCATTTATATAAGTTTGTCTCAAGCGAACAGTAGTACGCCCACAACAATAATAGAAAATTGTAACAATTTTTAAATTAAAAAGGGTTCAGCTTTTTTAGGTTGATGCTTGCTTTAACCTTTTAGATAATTGTAGCTTTATCTATACGTATAATTATGAAAAAAAAGCTGTTTAAATTTCAATATTAGTCAAATATAAAATGCCTACCTACAAACAGTGTGTGCAAGTCGAGGTTTGGCCTCACAGTAGGTGCCTTGAGAGTTGCGACATTGTGTTTCTTATTTGATGGTCTCCTCCCAAGGATTTCAAACCTAGTCGGAACTCTGTTAGCTCGGCCTCCCCCGAAACAATATATAAAATAATATCTATATAGTTAGGATTTTCCAAGTGCGTTCATTTCAAAATAAGTATTATAAAAAAATCATTTAGACGGACACTGGCTCATCATATATCATCGCAAGCATTTCTAATATTTCAGCAATACCGATGGATCATCAGTCCCAGGAAAACTGAATTTTCATAATATTTTTAATAAATACAGTAGAATCCGGATATAACCACATTCAAGGGACCGGCGATACTATGTCGTACTAACCGGATGAAACGGCTGGACTTTATCTGAATTATTTAACTTACGATTATTTAACATTACGATTATTAACGAAATTTTGTAAATCCTTTATTTAAGTTTGTTTTGACAATTTTTTTTTCGGTCGTAAAGATCGTATCGTGAGATAACAGATTCCAGCAATTCATTACGCAATATATATATACTTCAATTCTGGAGTTCATATCTTAGCTTGACCTTAATACTCTAAATACTTACTGCTGTACTGCGCGCGCTCTGCCCTCTCAAGAATAGCATAAAATATAAAATATTTGCAAAAAATGTGTACAAAATTGATCTTAACCGTCCTATTTCTGTAGACGCAGACGCCCTATGATAAGTAGGTTTTGAGACAAATTATAGAGTGTTTAAATAAAGGTTTTTTCAAGTTTATAGCTGACTATTACTTCAATTCGACGTGAAACCTCTAATTTGCCTGGACTAAAAGATATATTATTAACTAAGATCATCATCCTAAGGTCATTTGATACCAATAACCTAATTACATTAAAAATAATGGTACTTGTTTCGGCATATAGGAAAAAATGCCAAAATTTAAATATGTTGTCTAAAACAACTATTATCATATTCTATAGCAATAGTAAGTTAATCATGAAAGCATTCAGCGTAACTTATTAAATAAAACAGTTATTAATTATTTGATTATCATATCTTAATTTCTAAATCGCTACGTACTTAATAGAGATTACGAATTTAAACATCTATTAAAATAGTTTTATCGGATAAAATTTCGCAATTTGAAATATGTCGTCATTAAAAAAATCATCAATCACTTTTATCTATTTCAAAAATACGATCTTATCAAAGCGTCTCGGCTAAAAGTTCAATTAAAAATAGAATTATTGCTTAAATTAGGTACACAGCAGCGTGTCCAGACAAGTTCAAGCTAAGGAATTGAAGAAATATTTTGAATCCTTACCTCAAAATCTATTTAAAATATAAACATAATTTTAATATTTATATTAAAGCCCGTTCGGATTATGTAGAATTCCATATTTCATAAATTAAAGCTAAAGGTTATTGAGATATTAACGTTTAAAAGCTAGATACAAAGTGATGTCGAACAGAAAACTTAAAAATCTTTTTTTTTTATGTTACAGTATCTGGTCTGCATCAAATTTTCCGAAACTTTTTATACGCCAAAGCTCAGTACGCTTAATAACTTTGGTTTAAATAAGTATATCGCGCTTTTAGCGCGTTTTTACTTATTTCTACTTATTTTTTTATTTTTTTATTTATATTATAGGTGTATTCTTAATATAGAACTTGATTTACTTTTCACATTTATGTTATTGATGAAATTAAATCTGCTATCACGTTTTTATGAATTAAACAAAGTACCTATTACATGTAATAATAAAGATATTTTTACGATTTTTAGATTTATTAAAATTCAACTGGCAAGTGATAGGTATAGGTACTAGAAAGATAAAAGTTTTAACTTTGCACGCATCGGACGAACGATCAATACATTTGAGTTCTATTCAAATGTGCATAACATATACATATATATATAGTTGTATAAATCATTTTATAAAATTTTCGTGGAATTCGTTTATTTGAGAAAAAAAGTTCTTATAATTTATTGATACAAGATTTAAATTTATGGAAATGATTATATTTAATCTGGTGGCTTATTGTGTCGGATATTCATTGCAAGTTAATTTAAACGTAAAAGAAATAATTCTGACATTATTCAATAACTCTTAACATAAGATTTTCAAAACTAAACATATCAAACTCGAAGAATGATTTGCTCTCGACTGTTAAAATGTAGATTGATAATTAAAGAATAAAAACATGTTTTTACATATAATGTATCTAAGTCGAAAGCAATTCATCAAAGGGGGATCCCACAGGATTCCAACGTCCAACGTCGGTTATTGGTGCTTAAACTACTTAGTGCAATTGGTCCCTGTTGAATTGTCTGATTTTTCTCCGGGAAGTCCAATGCAAAAACCGTTGTTTGTTGTGATTGTGACCTTTGATGTATTTGTGCTTATTTACCTTCCTTTATTAGGGTTTTTTATTTCTCTTAAATATATTATGATATCTACTTTAATATTATTCCGCTTATATATAAGTGATAAACATATACTTATTAGTATATTACATATACTAATTTTATACAGTTTGAAATATTTATTGTAATATGGTCCTAAACAAATGTTTCATCTTTTTAAATTTTATGCCAAAGTACAATTATGCGAAGAATGAAGAGGATCATTATTAAATCAAAATTCATCACTTTTTGCCCTTTCGATATAACTTGACTAGTGAAGCTACAGGATACGACATACTTTTTCTACTAATTAGTCATTTATTCAAAAAAAAAAATGCCAAATATTATAGTAGCAATTCATCATCGAATCAAATATATATTTTTTTAATTTTAGGCTGTATCCCGCAAATAGCGGGGTAGGCAGAGCGAACCTGAGAACCTCGAGTTAAGACACTCCGTTCTCTTACAACATTTCCGTTCCCCACTTTCCGCCAAATCGAATAAATTATCGAATTTTTAAATATTATGCAATAGAATAAAGAGACTCGTTGTAAATAAGCTTCCTAGCTGAAATAAAGCCATTTTTTTTTCAGAAAGTGGCGAATTACCGGAAATGCCGATTTACTTAGCTGCACTAATCATGTGCATGGGTTTCTTCATGATGTATCTAATTGAAGAGTTAGTTCACTTGTACATACATAGCCGAGAAAACAAAAATAACGAAAGCTTCTCACGTGTATTAAGTATACGACGCAGCAGTTCAGAATCTGGCCCTTCTGCAGAAAAGACTGTAGTAAAGGAAGTGGAGGCAAATATTCAACAAAAAGAGCACCACATCCATATTCCTAAGGATGGTGAAGATTTTATCGTTTCTGCTTTAAGGGGACTCCTTATTGTTCTAGCATTGTCTATACACGAACTTTTTGAAGGTCTTGCGGTTGGATTGGAGGCATCTGCTAGAAATGTTTGGTATGTATGTTATTTACTTTAAATGATATGTCTTTAAATGTAAAATTTAGTGTTTTCATTTCTTGGGTTTGGTAACAAGGCAAAGCGCTGCGTTGAGTTACGCCACTCAACACGCAATGCCTCAATTGGGCGGAAAGTGGGGAACGGAATTGTTGAAAGACAATGGAGTGTCTTAACACTAGGTTCTCTGGTTCCCTCTGCCTACCCTGCTATATGCGGGTTACAGCGTGAAGTTAAAAAAAAAAGAAAGATATGCCTTTCTTTGAGGTTGATGTTTGCTAATACCATTAGGTTCTGGTATTTTTATGATATTTGTTATTGTTGCGTAAAAAGTTAAAATAGTTTCAATTACATTATCAGTAAACATAAGAAAAATTATCTTATCATTACAGATGTAGTGATTATTGTTTTTACTTAATGAACACTTGTGTAAATAAGCATCATGCTGGTAGTGTGTTGGTTGTTTAAATAAACCGTAATTCCATATAACTACTTTAAATTGTGCTATAATTCGATTAAATTAAGAAAATTTCATTGCCGATAATACATCAAAAGTCATTCAAAAGCGCTTATTATAATAGGTACTTACAATTTATATATAGTATTTTTGGATATATAAATTTGGAACGTTTGGTAAACTTCCTTCGGAAAATAATCTTTCCTTCATAAATCTTTGCGTGGTGGAGTTTTGTTGAGAACATCTTAAATATACCCAGAAAACTTGGGTTTCTACACGGAATTTAAATATATCTATGCTCCGCTCCTTGCTCACTGCTCGTCAACTCCCGCTTGCAACGATAAAGGAACTAAATTTAAATATTCAGTTACAGTTACAATGAGATTTTTTCAATAATTCTGCGCAACCGCTAATAACATAATACAAAAAATCACCCAACACAGCGGAGGAAAAACATGATAATTTAACAGTCAATTTTAAATTTAACTTTCGCCAGTTTCTTAAGCACTTACTTATTGTGTAAGGAATTACAAGTAATGGATTCTAACTATTACGAGCCGTAGGGAGTGATATACATGGAGCAATATTCCTCAAGACACGTGAAATTTACTATTTTATATCCACTGTAACTGACACTGGACACAATATAATAGATCATAAAGGGTAATTTGTTAAGAAATAAGTGTGCTTAGTTCATTTAAATTTGCAGGTACTTATTTGGTGCAGTCTCAGCACACAAATACATTATTTCATTTTGCATCGGCGTGGAGTTCCTAGCAGCGGGTACAAGGAGGTGGTTGTCGATAGTCTACATCTTTACATTTTCTTTTGTGTCAGCGTTGGGTATCGGCATTGGTATTCTATTGGTTGGCGGTGCGGGAGCGACAGCCGCGGGTATCTACTCGGTAGTGTTACAGGTAAAAACAAATATTTATAATTAATAATTTTCTCGGTTAGTATAATTACTACATTTATTAAATAAAATAGTTTTACATTGAGGCCATCGTCACGTAATGGGACAGCGTTTTTACCGTAAGCGCATTGTGATTCCAGTAACCACCTCGGGAATTATTGTATACAAATTATTTTCGGTAGCGTTAAGCGTCGCTATTCTTGCGATATCTTGAATTTGATCAAAATCACAAAACGAAGTGCCTTCGTTCGGAAAAACATGAAGTTGTGACAAAAATAATCCACATTCGTAGTTTATATGTGGTATCAGTCCTCGAATAAAATTTATGGTATTGTGTTTCGCCATCTAGTACTTAGTGTGTCCAGATGGGAGAAAAGTAGAGAACCCTGACTACATAAATAAACACGAAATAAGAAAGTCACAATACGTATTAACCGTGTGGACTTTGGTGCCTATTCGAAAATAAAGCGATATCCCCCAAGTAGTCTATCTGTGACTACGGACTATAATTGTAGTGTAGGTAGGAAACGTCGGGCTATCTAAAATTCATATACCAAAAAATATGTGATTAACACAGCTAAAATAGATTCATACAAAGTGTATAAAAATCGTGAAAAATAAAAAACCTTGTATAAGAATATTTTTTGCATAAATATTAATGAGTTACCTAAATAGAACGTGATTAAAATGGAGTATAATTTCAATTGTATAAGTTCTCTAAAATATTTTTTACCAATTGTAATTGTTTTCGTAATGCGACAAAATCATTGAAAACAATACTCTAACGACTATCAGTTTGCGTGTTTCATACTGATTTAAATCAGTAGAGATAAGATTTAAATTAAAAATTTGCTTCATACCTTTGATAGCACGGATCATTTCGTATACTTGACCTCCTTACATTTTTATTTTTTTTGTTTTTGTATTTTTTTTGTTTGACCACTGCGTTTTATTCCGTATCTTTTAAAATAATTTCATATTGTAATTTTTTGTCCATTGTTGAGAATTACATATAATCCTATAAGACAAAATATCATAGCATTTTTGTGTCAACCATTAGTAGTAGAAAACAGTAGGATTAAAACATGGATTATGTAGAACAGTTATTTCTCAGTACAATGCATTCTGAAACTCGATAAACTTTTGTAGTCTGTAAAATATATAAAATTATAATTAATTTGCTAATAAAAGATAATATCTATCAAATATATAAGGTGTTGATTTAGTAAGTCTAGCTTTGTGGATAAAAAGTTAATCTTGTATAAACTGTCAAACGCCGCCATAATTTTTTTTTATAAGTAGCTAGCTTCCGTCTTACCCCGCGTGGATGTCGGTTATCGCGACCAAAAATAGCCTATCTTATAAGATTCAACTTACAAGTTTCAATCCCTTACTTGCATCCTTATTATTTAGGGGATATATTCGAAAAGCCCACGAATTACAAGTACAATCTAATATTTTTACGATTCCCAATTTTTTATAACAATCGGGGCCAATTTAAATCATTTTATCCTATAAAGTTGCGACCCCTTATTTGCACCCTTAGGGAGTAAATTCTAATAAACTATGAAACACGTGTTCCCTGAAATAGTTTTAAGAGTCTGAATTATCTAAAACTCCTATTTTACCCCTCCAGGGTTAAAATTAAAATAAAAAATCCATTGTTAGTGGATGAAAATAAACATCTGTTCAAATTTCACGTTTCTATCATCAGCGGTCACGGCTGTGCAAGTGTCTATACACCAGTCAGTGGTAGCATCTCCTTTTATATAGGTATATAGAATATGCATACCAGAGTGTTTTCTTTCTTATTTTAAGTATCAAAATTAAAAAGAAAAATATACCATTAATACTGTGTGATTACAATAATAATAGGTGCTATCTATTTCTGTAAGGATGCATAATTTTTATCGGACATTTCATCGGTATGTCCGTTATAAGACAATAATGTGTACGTGCTTAGATAAGAGTACACACTTGAGAGGATATGACAATTTAAAAAATAATACCAAAGCCTTACTAACGTCTAAATATAAAATAACGAAATTTTATCAGTAAAATATATGAATGATTTAGATGAACGATAACGATACATAATATTGAAGTGACTTATCGTATCGTTACACCGTTAAGGCCAATACAATTTGGTGCAAAACATATTATTCATAAAAGATAACGGTGTAGTTTCTTACGGTAATTCAGTAGCCCCTTGGGATATAGGGTCCTGGGTACAGGTTCCTTTTAGTAGACGGATGCATAATATAGTAACAGTCGTGTCTGTTTCTAACTTGTCTGCGGTTTGCCTAGACTAGTTGGATGTAGATACATAGCTAGATAGCTTATACTTACATTATTGTGATTGAGGATTTTTAAAAGTATCTATTTTATTTATATTTCTATTGAAAATGTTTATAGAATGCTCTTAAATTTATTTGTTACCAAAAATATGTAAAGTAAGGCTCTGTTATTATTAATTATTATTTATATTAATTTTCAGGGTATCGCTTGCGGGACTTTAGTATACGTTGTTTTCTTCGAAATATGGAGGCAAGATAACACTGGTTTGCTGCAGTTTGCGTGCGCCTTACTCGGATTTACCATTATGGTGTCTTTGGACACTATTGTTGAAATAGGTTTGTTGTAATTATATAATTTAAATTATATTTTTGAGGAACCAAAGTAATAAGGTATGAGGAGATAAATCCTCATCCTTAGATGATTTTCTATCTGCTTAGGGAGTTTTTACAATTGTCGTAGCAGACTCATACCTGCGTTTATCCAGACAGAGTATGCCACAATTACATAATTGTAATAACTTTTATTACATGCGGTAGTTGTTGATCGAAATGCCATTCGAGAAAGACGATTGACATGATCCATGTGCGCTGAGCCAAGTTGTACTGGCTACATCTAAACAATCCCTTATTTGTGATTAAAAGTATATTATTCGTTTTTTGTTTCAGTTGCTTGATAAAGTGGAAGACTGCAGTACCTTTGTGCTTAGTGTTACGTGATATCTGTCGTGGCTTCCTCATGAAGTCACTGTAATGGATGCCCATGTGACACTGCTATTTAATAGTCATGGCTTGTATATAATATAAGATTATTTTGATCAGTGTCTTTTTTAAATTATAATGTATGTTTGAATACATATTACATAAAATTGATGATTCGTTCTAATGTGTTCAGCTTTAAAGATAATTTATTGAATTCTATAAATCGACGAATCCTACGTACACTGGAACAAGTGCGAAAACACAATTTTGCAAGTAAACCATTTAAATGTTTCTAAGATTATAATTTTCTCATTATTCGAAGTAAATAATGATTACCTTGAATAATGATAATATAACAATAACAAATCCTTTGAATAATGACTAAATTAGGTATTAAAATCAAAGATGTGCTTTTGCACTAACACCAGTGTAGGTAGGATCCGTCGAGATGAACTATGTTCTGTACATTAACTGTTGAATATTTTTGTAAGAAATATATTTAAATAGGGATACTTAAAATAATTATCTAAGATTGTAAATAATAATAATTTTCAATATAAAATATAATATTTACAAATAATGGAACTTTTATTTCCTTTTGAATCGTTTTATGTGTAACAATAGAACACTGTCGAAGAGAACGCCTGTCGTGGCGCAAAGGCACAAGCATGCGAATGTAAACGCGACAGGTTGTGGGTTCGATTCCCACTCCAGGAAATGGATAATTTAGTATTTTTATTTCTTGGGTTTGGTAGCAAGGCAAGGCGCGGCGTTGAGTTCCGCCATTCAACACGCAATGCCTCAATTCAGCGGAAAGTAGGGAACGGAATTGTTGAAAGAGAATGGAGAGTCTTAACACTAGGTTCTCTGGTTCCCTCTGCCTACCCTGCTATATGCGGGTTACAGCGTGAAGTTAAAAAAAAAAAGAAAGAATATAGAACACAATTGAGTTATATGAATTTTCTTCGTTTCCAAGATAGCTACATTATTTGCTTTTTAAGAATTCCTCTTTGGAATTATATATATGTAGTACTTTCACAAGAATATTTCAAAGGATATAAACCTTTTATGTACTACGATACAGTTATTGTGATTTAAGTAACTAAAGGAGAGGTGAAAAGAGGAGGTGGTTTCAAATGATACATCAGTGTATAGGTAATATTAACAAATCAATAATTTAATTAGAAATTAACACTTTATACTAACTATTCTATTCTTAAAGAAAATAGATATCTATGAAGATTATATTAGGCAGAATATAACTGAATATTTGCGCAGGCGGTAAGTATATACGTACACTATAGATTAAATTGATCTTATAACACAAATCTAAAATACAGTTAAAATATTTTATTATTGGAATATGTACTTAGATAGAACGTGTACCCACGCTACTTTAACTAACGATCGAGAGAGACATAGAGAAATTTCGAAAATCTTAGCACTAACACCTGTACAGAGGGTCACAAAATGTAATTAAATATATGAATATATTAATAGCGTTATGTCGTCATACTATGATAAACTGTAAACACATATTTTCAAAAGCTGAAGATTTAACAGTTACTTTTATAATATTTTTAAAAATAACAATTCTCAGCCTATTCTATATATTATTATTATGTTTAAATAGATTTGATGGAAATTGAAAAGCCCCCTGTACATGAGTATAATAAATAAGTCAAGCCATTCCTTTTAACATTCCTATAGTCATTACTTCTAAGGCCGGTACAACATTATTAGGCGGACACACGGTATCGAAGCCACTTTTTAACAAAAAAAATCTATAACCATATATATTTTTAATATAGTATATTGGAACATTGATTCAATAAGGATTAGTACATTTTTTACAAGCATTACTTTAATTCCGTCCCTTTTAAAACAACTCGAGTTTCATAAACTCTATTAATTAATTTTAAATTATTGAGGTTATCTTAGTACATTTACTGCACATCACTTTTTCTTAAGAGGGTGAACCGTTAAAACGTGGCGATTATTTAACCAGTGTGAACCGCCTGTATACTTACAACAACATACTTTAAGTAATAATTTTATAATATTCAACTATTAAATAGACTATTGCTTAAAACTGTAATCACATTACTATATTTGCAACTGGATATATAAAATCTTTCATGTATAACTTGAAGTCTTTACTCAATTAGTAGAATACTAATTAAAAAAAAAACTTCAATTTCGACATGTAAACGTAGTACATATCACTAGAAATAATTGGACCAAAAGCATAGACCAAATTACAAATATCTCTAGAAATAAAATAAATTATCTCTAGAAATAATTGGACCAAAAGCATAGACAAATTACAAATTTATTTAAGAATACAAATTAAAAATTAAATATACAAAAAAGTTTAGGCACAATAATCTTAACCTAAGAATAACGTCATTTGTGTATTGGAAACCAATAATAAAATAATAAATATTTATTATGAAACTGAAATGAAACAAATATATTTTGTAGATGTGAATTTCAAAAACCAATATATATTTTTTGTTTAATTGTTTAAACCATCAACATCGTAAATCTCACTATCGGTTAGATATTCAAATATCTATAAGTATTCTAGAATATTTAAATGCGTTTCGAGAAAATATCAGCCAAAGCTGAGAGTATCTATTTTTTCTATCGAAAATATCAGCCAAAGCTGAGGGTATCTATTTTTTCTATCGAAAATATCGGTTTTCTTTGAGCTAAATTGGTACTTTCTTACGACGTTATTGTATTCAGCAAATAATTTACATTTTTTTTTCTTATAGTAGGACTTTAAGGTTTCAATTGGTGTTTTATAATCTTTTAAATAACACCATCTTTAAGTAAAGGAAAGGAACTTTGGCACATTACCTAAAGTAAAAATTACGTGCAAATTAAATATAGTGATTTATAATAGCCAAAAAGCGTATTTTTTTAAGAATTTTCGAATAGAATTAAGTGATAACGAATTTTATATTTTTGAATTTAGTTACTGCACATTTTTGTTTATTCAATGTACATATTTGGTACAATAACACGTTAACATCTAATTAGGGTAATAGTGCGGCACAAAATAATGTTGCCACGATAATATCAATATTTTCTTAGTTCTTTGTTTTCATCTTTATTCTACACTATTTACAGGGAACAAAATAGTATTAAAATGCTAATATGACTAGGAGAAAAATATGTGTCACGGAGTTCGTTGTAGGGGTCAGATAGTGCATGGCAACACCATTTTGCAAATGCTTGCGACGCTTCGAAATGTTTAAGATTTGAGTAATTTATTCGCCCGTTGGTTTGCAACAGCTATACGTGTCTCGTTACTCTCTCCCTATAACGTACAAAACAATATTATTACACAGGCGTCTTAAAATAAGACAGGATTGTTAACAGCTCAAAAAATACCCGAATATAGTTAAAAGTGGTATAAGTGTAACTTTAGAAAAAATGTTAAGCAAACAATTCATTAAAACAATGTTCTAATAAGCAAGTTATTTTTTTATAAAATAAAAAAAAAACATTGTGTTATTCATAAACTTACACTTTATTAAATCACTTTTACTAAACTCATTAATGTTTTTTCTAGTTGGTAATAGAAAAATCAATATTTTTTAAGCTGGTAACATTGTTATGAAATGGTCATGATTGTGATATATTTGACGACATAATGAAAATAGGTTAAAATGTATTTTTATATATTTATATGTTGTGTCTTTATTGACCAAAATACATATTGTACATTCATTTACAATTATAATTATAAGTATAGCAAAATTATCAATATAGATATAGTGTTAAGCTTTAGCATATTCATTTATAGAGGAATAATATAGGCACCATTTTTAAATGTAATTTATAAAGGAAGCTTTATAATATTCTTTAAAGTTAAATATAGGCTGAGCTTAAAAAAATATAACTTCATTTACACGCTTATGCAAGCGCTAGTACAAAAGATACCACAAATGCTTTAGAGCGTGTACCTATAGTGCGTTGCATAGCTTAGTTAGTGCGTTTGGAAAAAAAAGAAAAAATACTCACATTATACGTCGCTGACTTGTCTGTGTTTGTGTTTTTGTGTTTGTCTCGTGGTTTGGGAACAAAACTACGTAATGTTTAGTTATATGTATATAGAAGTATATAGGATTTTCGTGCACTTTGTAACTCACCTCGTAAATATTAGGTTACTATCGCCTTTGATAAAAAGTAGGATATCTTAGGACATTGAATTACAGCAGCTACGTTATTGTATATCTTTATTACTTAAAGTCTATTGATGATTGTTGACACGTATTTAATAACAATAAAAACATATAAGAAAAGTAAAAAAGTAAGAAACGTACAAAAAATCATAGATAAAGCAATTGATGCTACATTCATTTATAATAAGATAAATTGTTGGTAATATTTCTGTAAATTTTTATTTAAATACTACGTATTGAGTGTTTGATCAGTTCATAGAAGCAGATATGTTAGAGGATATGCAAGAATCGGTTAGGAGTTATATATTGGAAAGTCAAGTTTATACTAACAAAGCAATACTTTTTATTAAAAGAAGTCTATATTATTAGGTAATTCATATAAATATAAATACAAAAAACTACAAACCAAATAATAAAATATTTAGCAAAAATCATTTGACAATATATTTGAACATAAATGCTCCTATGAAATGCTTTCGAGATCTGGTGCTCAGATTCCAATTTCCCACAAGTACCGAACTAACGCTAATTACTTAATTTCGAACTATTATCACATATCAACATCCGTCTCGATCTAGCCATCTTAATTCTATAATGAACTAAAATTACAATTGATTTCCTAAATATGTATTTTATTTGAGATAATATAATGATTAAGACATATAATATTTTGGTTAATTTTGTTAAATGTCCAACATGCATAAAGCATGTTTTAATAGTAATGTTAACAACAGGTAAATGCTTCTTTAACAAAATAATCTCAATATATAACTTCCTACATAGCTACTGGGAAAATTAGATGATTAAGAAGTTTCAACACGAATTGGTCTACATAAAATGAGCACCAAACATAGTATATATGTTGAGCTTTTGGATTAAATAGGAAAGCAACATACTATACGGGTAATATAGATAATAAATTTATATAGGTAATATTGAGTAGTAAATACTGAAACAAGGTAGGTAATTAGGTAAATTGGCCGATCGCGAGGTAACTGGTAATTAAATTTGACACTAAGCACAGGAATGTTAAAGACATCATAATCAAAAATCAAATATTATTCTTTAAGTCCTAAATGATAGGAACCAAAAATCTAAAAAGAACTTAGCTATTATATCAAAAATTAAACATAGATTTTAATTAAAAGAGGAAAGAATTATAATTAATAAATGTTTTATAACGAAACAAGTTTGTAATAATAATATTGATTAAAATGTCTTGTATACGCAATCGGCCTAACCACGAGACGTGTGTGTGTTTGTGTGCTTCGTTGTTTACTTGAGGAGCTCGTGCGCGCGCTGGTTGGCCAGCGTTATCCTCGTTTCGTTCGATTCGCCCTACGATTAAAATTGTATTGTACATGTCATGTATTGCACAACCCATTCACAATTGAAATTATTACATTTCTTCAATTTTAAACACCACACTTTTCTAATATAGCCAGCCATATTACGAAGAAACACTTATTAGAAAATATGAACACAACCAATATACTTTTAAACGTGCATGTAAACATTTCATATGTAAATGGACTGTTTATGCTTATTTTTGTTATCAATTTTATGTGAGTTATAGTTAATACTTTAGTAATGAGTGGAGCGAACGAGTGTTATGGGACTAGTTCTGAAAGTTTCAAAGTATGTAAGTCACTGATGGAGCTAATGAACATGTGTGTGGTCACTGAGTCACTGGTCCTGGAGTTTCTGAGATGTAAAAAAACCACAACATCCAATCTAATCATACACTACAAATGTATGAAACATGCCAAGTGAGTGAAAGCATTTAGAAAATTTTGATGGCCAATAAGCGATAGGATAGTTAGTCGCAACTTGAGAGAATACTTTATGCAATAATTCATGGAAATAGATTGCAACTATTTCATAGAAATTACATATTTATAGGTTAGTCGTTTATGTTTTGCGAGATATAAGTGATATGATCTAAATTCCTATTGCATAGTTGAACTTCTGCTATTAATATTATATATATATTTTTTCTAATAATACCCAAATATAATTGAATACATATATAAAATTGAACTTTTATTTAGTTATTAAATTAAAAAAATATCGATAATTTAAGTTAGTATGACTATCGATACAGAACAAATTTCTTATGCAATGAATATAATTTATGCCCACGAAATATGCAATTTCTATATATATTTGCCTTCTAATAGCATTAATTATTGTATGAAGTGTTTAAATGCTCTTAAATTTTAGTATAGACTTCCATGTCCACATCTAAAGTGATACAAACTCTAGAAAGGTGAAATGTTATGATGCAGAGTATGATGAGTTCACTATTTGTAATGAACTCCCACAAACACATTGAATATGAAAAATATTCAAAAGCATAAAATAAAAATATATTAGAATAATTTAAAAAAAATATGGTAACCATTTCATCCCTTACACGCGAATTCGTCTTGTAATAAGGACTTAAAATTAAGCTTTTTTTTGCACGATATGTGCAAGTGGGGAGAGCAAAATAAAAAAAAAATAATTTACACGATATAAATCTTGAAAATTGATTCTACAATTCAAGAAATATAGGAAGGATATAATATAAGTAAAATTAAAACTTCGAAAAGTTGAGCTTAAGCCTTCGAGAGCCTGAGCGTTAAATGTTTTGTAAGAGAGGAATTAAGTTCCTATACTAAATGTGTTTAGAATGTTTTAAAACTACAAGTATTACTTACTATTATACCTGAATTTGTTTCTTTGGCAATGAAAATTTTAGTAAGTTTTTAAAGAATTTTTTTATTACAAAACTTTAGAACTAATTTATTATTGTTTATATGGAGAAATCTGAAAATGTCTGACATTACCTTCATTCCTTCAATTTTAAAAATATATATTTTATTTATCAAGTGTCGACAATAACTAATTTTAATTTTTTTATCATAATGGAAAATAATCAATTTGTTATTTTATCATAGACGAAGAAAAAAAATTAATAACAAAAAAAATAGACGAATTCGCGTGTGACTGTACTTCAGCGTATAAGTTACCTTGCGGTTGATACGGTCGATCTGGCGGTTCTGGTTCTCCAATTCGGAGCCCATATCGATGGCCATGTTGCGCAAGTTGCCAATCATGGTGTTGACTTGTCCCATGTTCTCTTCCATCTCGTCCTCGCGGGCATCATTCGTTATCCTGAAATATTTTATTTTTTAATTATTTTTATTATTGAACTAGTTATCGCCCGTACCTTCGTCTTGGATGCTCTGTGTGACCCCTGTCGTACTATTTCGTATGTGTATATGTTCTATAGTATTGACTAGAAAACAAAAAACCTCGTTTTACTCTTTCCTGTAAGAACCGGAAACTTCTATCTTAGGTACCCAATATATATAGTCCAAGGAATTTATATGCCAAATTTCAAAATACTTTTTACGATTAATAATAACAGGTGAGCAATAACAATAATATAATGGAAGTGCTCAATCTGCGTAATAGCAGGGAAACCCGCTTACGAGCTCACTCGCGATGGTGAAACCGGTGCACCCCTCTCGACACCCTTAGCCGACCACACCGATGTTGCGCCCGAGGCACTACGCCGCTTTGTAGGGGCCCATCTAGTGGGAGGCGAGTCACCGTCCGTTAACCTTTCAATTTGAGACTGTTAAAAAGGCGGACGTCCGATAGTCTCAATCAATAGCCCAGTACTTATTCCATCCAAACTCCATTCCATAGCCCTATTTTAGTTTTCCATATGTTCCATAGCTCCTACTGTTTTACCTTTTTTTACTTTTTTTTACGGTTTTACGGTATTACCTATGGTTACTTAGAGATGGATCCCGGTCAATGCGTTAGATTAAAAATATTGTTGTCTCAAAGGGGCCTCTACGTGTTGGACCTGTGTCCCCACGCAAGCCTTCCAAAGGACCAGGTTCCTTTGAACCCGAGAACTTATAATGAGATACATAATAATAATATCAAAATAAAACACACATTTTGTTAGGAGAGCTAGGTGAATTAGGTGCTTTCATCTACAAACTGCGGGAACGACGTGAAAACAAAAACACTTTGGCATAAAAAGTTGTTACTTTGTTTCATATTTCTATTGAGGGCAGAAAAATCAATATGTTGCTTGAATATCGTGCAACAGTAATTAAAACATCTTCTTTCATCTACTTTTATGACACGTGCGGTATTGATTTAGCTCAACTCGTGTAGGTAAAAGGTCAACCAGCTACATACGCAGTTAACATTTGCCTTTTACTAAA
This sequence comes from Philaethria dido, assembly GCA_033558755.1. Classification (NCBI taxonomy): domain Eukaryota; kingdom Metazoa; phylum Arthropoda; class Insecta; order Lepidoptera; family Nymphalidae; genus Philaethria; species Philaethria dido. The sequence continues at coordinate 175,824 of JAKGSA010000500.1, forward strand.
GGCCAAAGGTAAATATACGTTGGATAAATAAGCGTTATGCTACAGCGATTAAATTAGTCAGCAGGTTTCAGAGAGGTTATTTAGCTTAGCTAACATCAAGTCGGAACAAGTACATACATGTTTTACTATAATAATAATATCAAGCACGGAAAAGAAAAGACGATCTCATATAGTGAAACAGTAAGAATTAGGAAAAGCCTAACAGTTATTGTTTATAATAGACGATATTGTAATTTCATTTTTATGTACCTACTACAATGTATTTTTTTTTAATCTTTTTTTTTTAACTTCACGCTGTATCCCGCATATAGCGGGGTAGGCAGAGGAACCCTGAGAACCTAGTGTTAAGACACTCTGTTCTCTTACAACAATACCGTTCCCCACTTTCCGCCGAATTGAGGCATTGCGTGCTGAGTGGCGGAACTCAACGCCGCGCTTTGCCTTGTTACCAAACCCAAGAAATGAAAATACTAACATTTCCTGGAGTGGGAATCGAACCCACAACCTGTCGCGTTTACAGTCGCACGCTTGTGCCTCTGCGCTTTTTTTATCTTCACGCTTTATTCCTAGCAGGGTACTCAGAATCCCGGCATACTTATTTCGCCTCGTCCACGGTTCCTACCTCTTACCTCTTTATACTTTTTACTTTTGGGAGGTCCTCATGGTTTTTACGTTGTTATTCATTGATAAAATTTCGACGACGATGCCATTGTGATGACGTCGACATTTAACGTCATATAATTTACACGAGTGAGTGTATGTGTAGATAGAGCTTTTTAAACAATCGTCTTTCTTTCTTTCTTAACTTCACGCTTTATCCCAAACAAAACAATCGTAAATGTGACAATACCGTTTGGAGTAAGCATAATTAAATATAGCAACAGCTTAACATTTAAAAAAAAAGATAATTATAGGCATGCTTACCTTCCAATATATCCAGCCTGTGGGCCGATACCGTTGCGCTCATCCATCACGCGTTGTGGCTGGTTGTTCACCACCTTACCGTCGTCGTTGCCTTTCCATGTCCCGTCGTCCTCTTTGAATGATGCACCCCTGTATATAATAATTTATTTTAGATATATTTGAAAGAATAATGCTCATGGCACAACACCACACGTTTTTTTGGTTAGTACAGTAGTCATAAAGATCCGTTGTTTGTCTTCAAAATATTACATTTAATTTTATAGCACATCCTCTCCATACGTACTTGTTGCATGGAAGAACGCAGATACCGCAGCATTTTTCCATTCCTGAAAGATTTTTCTCAGCCTCGCGCATATCAGCGTTTATCTGGTCCATTCCCTCCTCGATCCTGTCCAATTGTTCTGTCCACACACACACCAACAATAAATTTTAAAACCACTCTTCGGAGTAATCTGCATTGTGTTAAGCGCCTAAATTTTTCTTTTGTTTATTTATTGCTTTGGTAATTTACTTTTTTATTTTCACGCGAAATTTTAATTTTTAATACAAAATTTTGAAATTATTATTTTTTTTTGTAAATTCTCAACGCTCTCGACAATAATCGGATATAAGTGTAAGACAACAAGTTACTCTTAATATGTAAGTTTTTATTAGAAAAATACTACGTTCATGCTTTTAATATGTTGTCTGAAATAGCAATTCTATTACATAAGGCATCTTTAACTTGTAAAAAGATATATTTTGTGTGTTATCGTATTGTCTCACACTTGATCCGATCAATATTGATAACTAAGTTTAAATTTACCTTTGATTTAGATGATGTATGTGCTGAGACTAAGTGATAATAATAACAAATACTTTATGACTAACATTTAGAATAATAATAAATACTAAAATCATGCATTCAACAGCAAGATTGAAGTACGTGCATGGCTAGATGCGTGATAGAACTAAATAAAATAATAAAGATGACAAAAATTTAAATAACAACGTCTTCATTCACATCGAGGCAAAAGTGTGAATGAAGGTACGATTTATTAACTATTTATTCATATGGTGGTGACATTTTTACCTTTGTTAATTATCCATTTATTTAACTGTTAGCACGTTTCAATCGAGATTAAAATGTTAAACTTCTTGCCATTTAATGAATTTTCATAAACATTTGGAAGTGGCATTCAGACAGAAGCCTTTACTAAATTATGAGTGATGTATAAAGTACTACTGGATGCTTACCGCCCTGTTCATCCAGCATGACCAGGGTTTTCATGCCCACCTCGTGACTCTACAACACAATAATGATGTCACTATAGCTCGCCAAACGAATGCGGCGAGGCGAACGGAGCGGCGCGCGCGCACCTCTTAGCCTGCGCGCGCCTCGCGCCCTCCACCTCTCAACAACTCAATACAACTCAAACTGACAACTAAAGAGAAAATAAAATAATACATGAACATGGTCGCGGTGAGCCACGCCGAGGCAGGCGGCCACTCCTCCGCAGTCGATGAGCAATGATATAAGTTAGCAAATATGAGCGTTTAGATAAAGCCATTCCTGAATGATACGTGAACATAGCAAAGAATCATATCAATTGAAGAGGAAATGAACAAACTATATGGCGTGGAGGAGCGAGCGGACGGAGGCGGTGCCGCCGGCCTCGCACTGACACAGATCGCATCGAGCTAACAGTTACAGACCTACGGCTCTAACATAAATAATACGCTGCTAGCCATGGAGATGAAGGCGTATACCACTTGCTCTATACGTCAACAGAAACACTCGGTAAACGCGCATTCAAATCAGTACCGCAGTTATTAAGAGAAGAGGAGTAGAGACGGAAAGATAAATAAATATACCTATAAAAAGCGTTCCGGTCGATAATATCAACGGAAGAAATAAACAGATTGCGCAGCTCATACAAATTAAATCTTCAGCAAAAGATAGAGAAACAGTCTTTTGCGACAATTAGCAACGAACGGCCATCGGGCTTCTATTTACATACTGTCAAAGTCAACCCCATCGAAACATAGAAACATACGCAACATCGATCTGAGATAAGTCGTTATTCAAGAGAAACGTCAAAGAAAAACAAAGAGATTAATTATTTAACTGCACATTCAACACAGACGTTCTCACGCTGACTACCCAGTGTTCAGAATATGTCTTACCGCCCTGGTGACTCAACATATGAAGCGCTTGCCCCCCGGCGTCCTCGCTCTATACATAAAATAGAAATCAAAATAATATATCGCAGGAGAGAGTATCGGGGTGTGTGGGTTGCGGGTTAGTGCTCGCGGGTGGCGGCGGCGTGGGGCTTGGGGCCACACGGGTCGCGCGCGTGCGCAGCGTTTTGCGTGCGGCGGGCGAGTAGCGAGTGGCTAGTGGCATTGCGGGCTTGCGGCGGACGCGTGACGCTTGCGCCGGTGCGTGCGCGTGCGCGTGCACTGGCCGTGCGCGAGCGGGCGCGTGCGCGTGCGCGTGCGCGGTACACACACTACTCGAACAACGACATGCATGCAGTGAAGCTTGCAAGTAAAACCAGATTCAGTCTTATCTGTGCTCAGTTTCATATGAATCATGATTATTTTGTGTAATGTTTAAGAGTCGTGCGTTGAGGAGAAGCGTTTCGAATTTACTTCGCTCGGTTAATTTTATTTATGTGATTTATTGGTAAGTTGTCAATTAGGAGTCGAGTACGAACATCTGAAATGCAGAATGTACCTACAAGTTTCGTACGATCATGTCAATTTGTTTGAACTAGCCGGCGTAGTTAAAAATAGCCATCGCTGATAAGTAGTGCAAATTGGTGTATATTAGCTACATAACGCATAATATAGATACAAAGATGTGGGTTTTCCGTGATCACCTCGGTGTGTGAGTAATAAAATGTCGATGACTAAGTTAAGGATGCCCGCACCTTTGCATTGCAACGATCATGATGTAATTAATCACACAGTAGATGCGATACCCCCTTAAACTCTTCGTTATCGACGAGTACTAGGGCTGTAAACCCTATGACGGTCCAAAAAAGGCTAGCGAAAAATTAAAAAAGATAAAATTGTAAATTATTTAGTGTTGCAATTGCAGTTCACTCACCTCCCTGGTCGTCTAGAGCGACCAGAGTACGTATGCCGGCCTCCTTGCTCTACACCAGCCGCAGAAACAAAAAGTCAGAGAGCATGTTAGTTGTGAGGGGTATAGTGGAGTGAGTGCCATCGTCAAGCCGTGAGGCTTTGACGACGCGCGGGCACGGCGACGTGTTCAGTAACGGTATTATAGTAATAATAGTGTTAAGAGGATATCTTCCAAATTCCATTGTTACTCAGCATTAGCCATGTAAGCCTTACTTGCAAAATTAATATCAAAATATTAGTATTTGTAAAGATATCCTCCATATATTTTGAACTGTGTCACTTTGGAGTTATGGATAATCTGTACTGTGTCAATTTTGGTTTGATCTCTTGTACAGACCTAAGGGTTTTTATTATTGAGAGTAAAATGTTGAGAAAATGTCGATAAATGCATAAACATAAAAATATTTAAAAAAAATGTTTTACAATGTAAATTGAACTCAAATAAACAGGATGTAAATAATAAATATATTGAAAATTAGTCTGTATTTGTTGTGAGAGTTTGCAAGGTGTAGCTCGATATATTTGTTGGAGTTCAGTAGTAGGTATGGCGTGTGATGACGCCCATTTTTGCAGTATTGTGAATGTTGGAGAAGGCACGTAAATCATACAACATAATAATAATACAGTCAACAACAGAGAACAGCCACTACACAGAGACCTACATAAAGATGAAACTAAAGAATATAGAGATAGAACTTAAAAGTAGTTAACTTATTTCATAATAAAATAAACGTGTTGGAATGGTATTATATGAAGGTATAAAATAATATTTTTGAATATGCTATATCTTGGAAAGAAGAGCCAAAGTAAAATGGTTAAAGTTGTGTTAAATAAATTAAAAGGAATCTTAAGGAAGTAAGAAAGTAGAACGTGCTTTGGAAATAGTTAAATTTAGCCACAGGGGCGAATTATCATATTAGAAATATGCGTCCATTATAAGGAATATTATATCGAAAGCAAGCCCAAGCACAATCGAACACACTATATTTAAGGAAAGCATGTTTGGATCAAACAACAGTCTAGGGTTGAAGAGAAGTATTTTCAACTATTTGGGATTTTCGGATTCATATCTATTTAACATGGGCTCACATGCTGTGGTTTTAATTTCAAACAGGCTACTTGGGCAATTTGTTTAGGTGTTGACAGTTAATATTTCATTTGGTTAATTTTCATAAGCCAATATTGAATCTAAAAAATTGCGATAATTGAATTAACTGTCAACCCCAAGTTCTGGTCAAGGGATCGTTAATCACTCACATAAAATATACAATGCTACGAACAACACAAAGGGCTATAGAGTTCACTAACAATGTTGGATACAAGTAGGCACGGATCATGCAACACCCATATTGTCACAAATAAATGTCATTTGGCAAAAGGATAAACAAAAGAAAAAAAAACAAAAAATAAACATAATTGGACAGCTACAATAGATATATACACATCGAATAATATATAATAGCGACATCGATAACACAACAGCCAGGGATAGCAAAGGCTGCGCCCTAAAGGGGTCGGTGGGGGGAGGTTTTTAGAGGTCAAACCGAGTTAGGGGATTTCCGGGACACTTCGCTATACCCCTCACTCCCTCGCATCGAGAACACCTCTCTCACACATTACAAATAATTACATAACGTAACTCAACATAAATAACTATCGGGGAAACATAAAGTTACTTAAAATTAAACACGTTAAGGGGACGATTCCGCATGTCACATCAATTTAGTTAATTGCCAATGGATATAGAAACTCTCTCCAGTGATTTGTTAGCTAGTAAATTTAATACATACATTAAAAAATTATATTAATATCTGAAATACAAGATTATAAAAAAAAAACATTAACAATATTTATATTCATCAGGATTTCATTATCAGCAAGGCTCAAATTCGTGGGAAAATCACATTTCAGAAGGTATTCTCGATTAACATTTTAGATTACATCATAGTCATTAATAGAATCAGATATAAATTTATACTGCTATTACGTAAATATTTTTATTTTATATGCATATGTATATAAAATATTTTGTTCCATAAAACAAGGCATAAATATATATTTTTAAATAAGATTTTAGGTCTCATTTACAGGGATATTTCAATCACAAATTAATTTCGTTGAAAAAATTGTAGATATGGCTTACATAACAGCAGTTTAAACTATCTTATTACATTATTATGTTAAAATTTAAAAAAAACACGTTATGACATTTGTATAACGAAAACTTACCTCCTCGCATAGTTGCATCATACGACGAGTTGACTCCAGGGACTGAAATGTTAAAAATATTTAATAAATATTTATTTAAAACAAAATAATGACCACTATTACACACTGTACTCATGTATCGATGATTTCTACAACCTCCAATTTCAGAAGATCGAAAGCTTTTAGTTTAGCTTTACCGAAACCGTACGTTTTCCTAGTAAAATGCATCACTTACGTGAAGAATTAGCAATGTTCGATATTCGGCATTCTTGATTAATTTAGTCAAAAAGGATCAAAAAGCTTACAGCTTATTTTTGAATTCTAAAACTGAAAATGGTTTAAAAGTGCTTCTTCAAAAATATGTATTTTTCTATTTACTTTTTTTTATTATTAAGCTTACAAATGTTAAGGCATATTTATCGTAACAAGTTCGTAGGTTTTGTATTTAATATAATTTCTTGCAAATATTTACCTCATCGGTCACCTGTCCGGCACGTAATTGAAGCTGTTCGAGCTCGCTGCGCGGCGCTCCATTCTCTGCTGGTGGTGTTGCCGAAGGCATCCTGCAACAAACAATATCTTACTATCAAAAATCTCTAATTAAATTTAACATAACTACAGTGTTGGATTAAGCTCGTATGGGTTCAAAACCCAAGCGTCTATTTTAACAGTACATGTCTAAAAGTCACTAGATTATTAGTGTCTACCCCACCTCTTCAAATTTCTCAAAAAGTCTTTATATTTAAAGTATAAGATAGCAATGAAGTGTCGTTTCACTAAGATGAATACTTATTCATTAAATCAACAATTAGTCACGTTTAAAACGTTATAAAATTAAGTTGACGCGCTAACACGCTTAGTATAAAGAGATAAAGTGGTGCTTGAGCTTCTAAAGGGTAACGATATAATCATTATTAAATGTCGCCTTTTCTTTTATACAATGTACTTGCTGTTTGTATATTTAAAAATATAACAAAGGAAAAAAGTCACCAGTGCCTTATAAAAAGTTCTTGCCTTATAAAAAGATCTGAAACACTTTAAAATTGTGGATTGGATTTCTCAGTTGAACTAAGAATTTCTTGTAACAAAGATAAAATGGTTTTTTAGTTATAAATTTGGGCTCATATAACAAATTTTTGATAATAAAGAAATAAAGGGAAGTCATAAAAAATAATACTTTACCAAAGTTTGTCAATTTCACTTAAAAATATGTAGGCATAATATAATAAGGTATGATGCAATTATGATAGGCTTAAATACGTCTGTGGGTTTGACTTCCATTCAAGAAAACTTTATTAGGTTTATTTTTAATAGCTTCACGCTGTATTCCGCATATAGCCCGGTAGGTAGAGGGAACCTGAGAACCTAGAGTTAAGACACTCCGTTCTCCAGTTTCCGCCGAATTGAGGCATTGCATGCTGAGTGACAGTAATCAACGCCGCGCTTTGCCTTGTTACCAAACCCAGGAAATGAAAATACTAAACTTTTACATTTCCTGGAGTGGGAATCGAATCCACAATCTGTCGCGTTTGCAGTCGCACGCTTGTGCCTCTGCGCCACAACAGGCGTTTTTAATATATAATTGAATCGGTGAGTGCACAAATAACGTAAGTCACAAAAAATGCATAAATTCTTAATCGATTTAAACTAGCTTAGAACGGCAAGTTATATACTTTTTTCTCCCTCCTGCAAAATTTGAAAATCCTGACTTACGTTGTTTCTGCACTCACCGATTCAATTAGGCTAATTAACTCAATAAATGACGCAAAAAGCTGAGGGTGAAATCACTCCGAGTCATTCATAGAATTTCCCTATCAAGCAAGAAAGTTATATCTTATAAAATATAGATGTCAAGATATTGTAATGAATTGAAAACACAACATTTACCGCAATCAAATCATGAAAACATCTACATACGTTTGTGTTTTATAATTTTCGAGCTTTAATCTTTTACCAAACAACCCATGTGCATTGAACTTGCCGAGTATAAATAAGGGGTGGTGAGTGAAGCAACCTTGAACGCTTGAACAAAAGGGTGGGGGTGGGAGGCGACTCTCCTGCGTCACTACCACCCAAACCATGCCTTCATAACTCGTGAGCACGTTTCAATTAATTGGAAAGAAAAATAAAAACATTGTTTAGCGTTCGTAATTATCGTTCGTTATCGCTAAGTACACAGGTACGTGCTTATTAGCAACTTGCAAGTTGGCCGACTTGGCTATCCTAGTATGATTGTTTTGCCAAAATGGCAACTAGTTGGTGTCAGGTCTGGGATTGGTAAATAATTATATATTAAACTTAATAATTGCTAACTCGAATATAATGAGTTTCTATTTTAATGAAGATATTTTATTTTTTTATTCTTATTAATAGATATCGAACAAACGAAGATCAAAGTTTAATGAGAAAAAAAACTTGTTAGACATTGTTAGACATATAAGTATTACAGATTTCAAGTATTTCACCGTCTTGATTTAGTTTCAGCACGAAATCCAAACATAGAAAGTAAAAGTAGATATAATTTCGCATTTACCTGTAGAGGCCAAGTCATAAATATTGTAAACCTTTTGCCAGCATGCAATAGCGTGTGCTCTGCGACCTTAGAATTTTAATGTTTGCTTCTTGTAAGTCTAAACTTAAATTATTGTTTGCTTCGTTTCGTTGAAAATATATATTTATTATACATATTTTCGTTTGGCAGAAAATATAAATAATATTGACTTTATGACTCCCGTTCCTCAACTAATAGAAAACTCTATCCCAATCCACTATCCTTACTAATATTATAAATGCGAAAGTAACTCTGTTTGTCTATCTGTCTGTCTGTCTGTTACGCTTTCACGGCTAAACCACTGAATTCTGATTCTCTGATTTTGATTAAATTCGGTATGAAGATAGAACTGAACTTGGGAAAGGACATAGGATACTTTTTATTGCGAAAAAAATAGTAGAAGGGGTTAAAATAGAGGATGAAAGTTTGTATGGAAGTTCCTTATTGTCAAACATAAAATCATGTAAGATTATTTAACTGTTTACAACTTTCACACCTAAACCACTTAACCATTTTTGATAAATAGTCCTTCGGCAAGACTATAGACTACTCCTTACCATGTCGCGCGATATAACCGAATTCCACGCGGGCGAAGCCGCGGGCGAAAAGCTAGTCTTATATAAAAGAAGTAATAAACATTTTTTTTAACTTAATAAGATGATATTTTCTTAATATCATCTGGATCTGGCGACATTACATTGACAGAAAGTTATAGAAGCACCATATATAAAGAACTGAACTAAACAGGAAAGATATAGATAAATACAGATCAAGCTAATAAAAGCGTGTTATAAATATGTTAAGCAACAATTAAAAAAAAGGAAAAAAAAAAAAAAAAAAACACGCAATTATTTTTCGTTTTATTTTGACGATTCGATTAATTAAGATCGACAATATGAAAATAATAAATACAATATAATAAATGTCTTCAACTAATTTAAGTTTCTAAGTTTAGATGTCGCCATAATTATCTTGACATTTGCGGAGATACGAGCGATGCTTGGTCGGGGTAAAATCAATAGACGCGCGCACCGCCCCCTGGTCTGCGTCCCATACCTATGGGTGTGGAGTGGAGTGGAGTGCTAGTGGAGCATATTACAGTCTACATGTACAACATTAAGTTATTTAGCATTCAAGATAGCTCGTTATGCACAAGCTAATCCTCACAATGGCCTGTTAACATTAGCGATGTATTTGTTGACCGAGGCTTTGAATATAACTTGTGAGGCTAGAGCCTTGATGAGGCTAGATTAATCAGTAATTAGTATGTGACTGTATGAATTTAGCAGAAATATTATCTTTTAAACATTGTTTTAGTATGACATATTAAGTAAAATATGGTAATTTTTCCCAATTATTTTCATTTCTGCTTTGTTCAAAAAATTGGTATTGAATTTTAATAGAACTAAAGGACATAATCGTTTCGTTTAAGATATTTGTTTTAATTTTTCGTATTCCTTGATTTTTTTAGGTATATATTCTAGTAGTAGTAACATAGTTAGAGTTAGTCAAAAGAATGCTTAAAACGCTTTCGTGTTTTACAAAAGGTTTAGATTTTTATACCTTTGTTCATCAACCCTCACCATTGGCTTCTCCGCAGTAGGTCAAGGTCGCGTCTGACGGTATCGCTTCACCATAACGAGACGTAATAATAATCCTCTTACTTTGTAATAATTACATTTAATCCTAAGTACTTGAATTTTATAAATAGAATTTAATTAATTACACAATTTAAAGTATTTTTTTTATTCTATGTCATTAGAATAATGCTCTATGCTATTTTATATTTATTATTTTAATTTTGGATTTTATCTTTTTAAATTTAAATCTTAAGTTACAATTTTCTTCCCTCACTTCTAAGCTTCTACTCTCTGCCTTTCTCTCTCGCTTGGTAGTATGAAACTACCGAGTGTGAATAATTATAATAAATTTATGAAAGTATAGACAAAAAACATATAAAAACAATGATTATTTTTACTTTGCAATATAACAGTTTGTTTTAGTAGGTTTGACTTTAAGGTCTGGAATAAATAATGAATTGGCAATTTAGGACAAATATTTTTGATTATTTTTACAATTTAGGGCAATTTAAAATTATTTAAGTGCCCAAGAGCTGTTGTATAATTTATATCTTCTCGCTAGTTGTACAAAGATATAAATTCATGTTTTTGCCTGTGACTACATCGGGAAGTGATCCATGGAGAACTTAAAAATTGTTTGGAAATTTTTAATTAATTGGATGAATTATAAGTACTTTTGTAGTATGTATTGGTGGATTATATAATGACATGAACTATTTTGAATTTTAATAAATTACTAATATATTAATTTAAATGCTAGTTGATATATATTTATAATATATTGATTTTAAAATTATATTTAATATTTTAAATAAGTAACCATTTAATGTCTACTTATAAAAATACAAAACTTCATATTACATTTTTAGTATATAAGTTTTTTTTTTAATAATAAAATCATTGTATGATTTCATAATAACAAAATAATTTGTATATAATATTGAATACACTTTTTAAATAAAGAGAATGATAATAATGTAATTATTCAAATATTTTAACTAACAATAAGCTCAAGTTTTGATAATTTTGTCATTTTCAATTCATTTTATCAAATTCTAAAATACAGATACCATAAATATATATACTAATTTATCACACAAATTATATAGATAAGCCTATTTTAACAGTAATTCATAATAATTTATATAGTAATTTTACCTTGAATATAATTTGCCATATTTAGTTATTTATTTTTATTAGATTAAGAAAAGCAGGAAGCATTGCTTACTGTGAGGCATTGACCTTATCATGTAATATTTTGGTATCTAATCTATTTTCGGGTGTTGTTAAAGATTTTGCTTTAACTTTTTACTGTTTTTGTTTCATTTAATTATAAAATATTATGAAGGTAGTTTAATATGATGCTAAGAAAAAATTCTGCCTTAATATGGGAGTGGTATTCAGATCAGAATCATAGGCATTAGGCAAAAATTAAAAATATATAGCATATGACGTCATATATTTAATCAGCTTGTCATGACATCACCATATATGCACAAATTAATTATATGTGGATAAATGTCTTATTTATATAAAAAAATCAATGATTAACCACAAAAAAACTAAAAATTTAAAATAATAAAATATTGATTATTCGGAGACTGTATCGAAATATAAAAAAAATGACTTACTTGTTAGTTTATAAAGCACCGGGATAAAATTAAATCCTCTTGATATCACTTAGCACGCACTAAGCACCAAAATACTGCACAAATATGAAGTGAAAGGCTTTCTCTTCTTCGCCACAGACTCGTTCGATCGACTCAAAGAGGTTAGCCAACGATATGCGCAATGTATTGACTATGCGCATTGAATTTTGTTGTCATTGTCATGCGCGTAAAACTTCTCATTTAACAAGATAATTCACTGCCTTAAATGTAATTGTATTAATAGATCGAACAAAGTAATACCTAAACATTTATTGTATAATTCTTAAAATATATGATATTTAATCGAATTTTTAAATTTTCTTTCGAAATTCAATATTTATTATTATGAGGCGACATCTAGTGATGAGTACCAAATTTAAAAATATAGCGGCATGGGCGTTTCCTATGTATTTCTGCTATTTAATACGAGATGGCGCTTGACATAAATGAAGTGATGACTGAAAAAAAAACTTATAAATGATATTTATTGAGAGCAAGAAAAACTAATATTGAGGTTTAATGAATAATATTATCACGTGAAGGTAACTGATGAAGGTTGTGTTTATTTTGTATCACTATTTGCATCTATTGTCCATAAATAATTTTATTAATTTGTTTTTAAAAAATAATATTTATTAAAAATAATTGTATATTGTATTGTATTATCTATATATAAATACGTGGAAGTAAAACTTTGGATCACTTTTTACGAGAAGAATTACACTTATTGGACGGAGGAGACTGAAACTTAGCGCACTTATAGTTTGCATATAGAGAAGGAGTATATAATTCATTTAAAAAGTATATTAAATTAATAAAATAAATGTTACACACATTACCATGGTTTGACATCCATTTACATACAAAGTGACATATACGTTACTACGTAATGCGTTATTAACGCATTTACGAGGACCCTCGTTATTATTAAATCTTTCTTACGTATTTTTTATTTTAACCTATTTTCCATTATTTTAACCATCTATTTAGGTGTCTCTATATTGAGATTTTAAATTTTCAAATTTATTCATGGATTCTGCTTTTTCAAGAGTGGACATAAAGCACAAAACACTTTGTCACGTCCCGATGTATAAAAAAAAATGGTTTGTAATAGGAAACATTTTTTTTCTCTTATTATCTATGATTTTTGTGTAACCACAAAATTAAATTACGATGTAATAGTGGCGCTATGTATTTGAGTTTCGCCATGCAATATCTCTATAATGGAGGGAAAGTTCGTTTTAAAGAACTCTGTTCTACAGAGTGTTTTTGCACTACTTTTTTTATGCCTACCTCTCTCTCTACCTTCTATACAGGAGAGATGCGTAAAACTAAAAAAAAGGCAGGTCCAAAGAAAAAGAAAGTTCCTCATATACCTGTATGCATATTGTATGCCTATATGGGTTTTTTATTTATAAATCTCATTTATTTATACATTCCATACTTCTTGTGAAATAAATAGATTATTTAAAGGCATATATGAATACAAGGTTTTTTCTAGATACATGGATGAAAGTTTTGAAATATGAAATTTTAAATTTCAACTTTATTTTTTCAACCTTTTATAGCTGTCGTTATTAATACTAAGCTTCCTATCGCTCGTATGGGTATTTACAATTTTCACTTGGATAAGGCTTATCCTGTCAAAATGATAACTTTTAAAGCCTTGACGCATTTATTACGTTATTATTTGAAATATTATTTAATATGTTATTTTTTTAACAAGTTGATGCCCGTAACTTCGTTTGTGTGAACTTCTGTCCTTGGCCGTACTACGTCTATATAAAACATACTCATATTGAAATTTAGACGCGAAATTATACCGTTTTAACCATACGAAGATGCTTCCAGCTAATGATATTTATTTTTATTTATTTTATTTATTACATTTATTTACAGTAAAGATATACTTATATTTTTTCATAATATATGAATTATGAACCATTAATAAGAATTGTGACATAAGGACACGTTGAAAAATACTACTGAGATGATATTTCCTTATACGTTAAGTATAGTATATAGAAAATATTTTTTCCCCCGAAAGGAGATTGAACTCACACCTCATGTAATTGCGTAACTTGACTCTGAATATGTTAATTGATTCCTTGATTTTTTATATCTAAGGGAATTTTTATTATGTAATTGTACACCCTCGAATATTATACTTTTTTTTGCCAATTTAGTACGGCTTTTGGCAATACGAGTAAAGCTTTGGCCGTCGTGTAAATTGGTGACTGAAATTTCTTTTTGATTTTTGATGAAATGTAAGAGATCGCGTGAATAGTTTTAGTTAAAATTTTCTTTAATTAAAATGCAAGTGCCCCGGTGGCAAGTTTAGCTGAACTTGTTCTACATCAGGTGTGCTGCGGTGTCTGCACAATCAATTATAAGTCTAAGCTAAGTCTAATAATTTTAAAGTACCTTTAAACCTAAGTCTAAGCTAAGCTAATAATTATACAAAAACAAGGTGCCGTAATAAATACATCCAGTCGATATAAAGATGTACGAGAACATACAGACGGACAAAAAAAATTAAAGATCATATTTTTCTATTCTTTTACTGTGCTTTCATCTTCCTAAATATTTTTTCCCTAAAGATATTCAATGTACGAACAAACTTTTATATTATTTGATTATAGTATAGAAGATAATTTATTGCATTTGATGCGCAAATAATCAGTACATTCGAATGCATTGCTTTGTTGTCCACTTATATTAAAATATGAAGGTATATTTAGAAAAAAAAAACTAAGTTATTTAAGCCTCAGTAATTTTATGATAATAAAAAAGGAGTGCAATGAAATATGTGTACCAAAATTGTCCATCTCCAAGTAAGTACATACAAATATATATATTTTCAAAACTTTTAATCCTTATAGAATGACAGAAAGAAATACCTGATGCAAAAGTATCTTAAATAAATAACTGGCATCTTGATTTTGTTTACATGCGTTGATATTTTTCTTGATCTTTTTCATGTCGCCATGTCATGAAAATCGCTTTCATGACTGAATTTAAACTAGGCTTTAAGATTTTTGAGCCTTATCGAATAAAACAAATCTTTTGTACTAATAATTGAAAATAGCCTAATAAAATGATAAAAATTCTTACTATATGCTAATGATCATTATAAAACTTTTGAGATTTTTCATTTGAATAATTTGTATTAATAAATTTTGATTAAGCATCATATAATACGTAACTTGCTGTCTTACAAAGTGAAAGGAAATAACTTTTTTTTCCTGGTAATACAAATCAAAACGACATGTTCAGATTTTTTTTTTTTTTTTTTTATTGATAACGGACGGCAAACGAGCAGAAGGACCACCTGATGGTAAGTGGTTACCTTCGCCCATAGACATCTACAACACCAGAGATGTTGTAGATGCGTTGCCAACCTAGAGGATACTGATGGAAGGGGGGACAATGTAGTAGTCCACTATCAGAACCACCACATTTTGGGGAAAGGATGGGTGGGAAAGGGGAAAATCTGGCTTACATGCCATCGAACCGGAACACATCATTAGATATTTGGCGGTTCGTCTTTGACATCATAGTTGTCGCGAGCCAGTCGGAGGACGAAAATTTGTTACGTAGCAAAAATCTCATTAATCTTGTGTAAAATAATATAGAGTCACGCTTGCAGTTTTGAGTTCTGCCAGGTTCTATCAAGAGCTTCTTTAAAAAAATCAATCATTGGAGCACTTCTAAATTACCAGTAATTCGGCTAGCAAAAAGTAATATATAAACATAAGTAAATTGAACGTCAAACTTATTTTATTGTTATAAGAATTTATTACACTCGCTAATTTTAAACCTTATCCTTCTATTTTTAACAAAAAGGCTGACTATTATCTATCTCTACATATTTTGCTAAATATCATTTAAAAGGTAACATGAAGAGCTTAAATGAGCTTTTTATATAAGTATATTTACTAAAATGGCTATTGTTTAATACAATACCATGACTATTCTGTTTGAATTTCAATATAGTTTCATGTTAATACAATAGCATAGCTTAGCTTAGTCAATTTACGTTAAAGGCATTGTAATTATTGGTATTGTTAAGGTTAGATTCATATGTAGAAAAAAAAGTTACAAAAACAAATTAATATTCAGTTTTAAAGTATAATTTTTTATTGAATTTAAATACAATAAATATATGAAAGAGTTTTTATATTACTGATTCTTCGGAGTTTTAAATTTACAAAAACTTACACATATCTTTAATTTTCAGCTACATACCTACACGTTTGACCTGATTAATCTTACAAACTCTAGTACTAACTTTGACGCTTTTATGAGGTAATTTGACATGACATTTATTTAACGTCATGTCAAATTAATTATATATTTAATTAAGCATTTAAGGTTAAGCATACAATAAAGTCGGTAAAAGTAATAAAAAATTGAAAAAAGAAACGCAAAAGAAAATTTATGAATTTTAGAGCAAAAGACAATTTATTTCAATTTTATTTGACATATGGGCGTAAAGAGATTAGTTCAGTTATGTATGAAAGCCATAACTAAGAAACTATTTTACCATAATTAGTTTTATACTTCACGAAAGGCATTATACTTGTAATAAAAAAAATGTTAGGTATAATCTATGTATTTCTGTTCAATTCGGCGGTAAGTGGGGAACGGAGTGTCTTGTCTTAACACTAGACTCTCAGGCTCCCTCTGCCTACCCTGTTATATGCGGGATACAGCGTAAAGCTAAAAAACATCTATATACTTAAATGTAGCACATTCCAATAAAAATTATAAATTCAAGGAGCTGACAAATAACAAAGCGGTGTCATGTGTTGACGCCGATAATATTTGAAAGCTATCTCCTGCAAAGAATAAGATAATAGAGATCATGAATTCTGCTTGTCATTGGTTCGATTGAGCACTTTATTTTTGTTAGATCTAATCAAGGGCAAATATATCAGAGCATCAGTATCTAAGTGTTAGTGTCGTGATTTTAATCAATCTTCGATGTCTTATTTAATTAACTATTTTTCATAAAGCTTAATAATAACAGTAGCAATATTTTTTTTTAATTAAAAGAAAGGAGAAAGGTTCTTTGATGTTGTCGTCTGACTTTAAACGCGATTGGTTGTGAGTTCAGTTCCCATTTGGGGGAAAAATTATATTTATTTTTATTTCTCCTCTCTGGCAAGACAAAGTGCGACGTTGAGTTCCGTCTATTAACACGCAATATCTCGAATTCAGGTGGAAAGTAGCGAACGGATTGTCTTACCTCCAGATTTTCTTAACTACCCTACCATACGGGATAAAGCGTGAAGCTGCCTTAATGTCAAAGAAAAGCTCGAATACATGGTTATATGCACAGGACCTGCAACTTAGAGGCAAGCCAATAGCCAAGTTGGTTAACTATGCAATCATTTCAGATGATCAACACATTTTCATTCGAAAACTTAGTACCATCTGATTATTAATTTAAGACTGACTTTTTCGACTTAAAATTATTATAACATTTTAATCGTTATAGCGTAATAAGAATTATTTAAGTGAACAACAGTTCTAACGCCTATCGTGGCGCAGAGGCACAAGCGTGCGACTGTAAACGCGACAGGTTTTGGGTTCAATTCTCACTCCAGGAAATGTAAGTTTAGTATTTTCATTTCCTGGGTTTGTTAACAAGGCAAAGCGCGGCGTTTAGTTCCGCCACTCAGCACGCAATGCCTCAAAATCTGTCTTAACACTAGGTTCCCTCTGCCTACCCTGCTATATGCGGGATACAGCGTGAAGCTATCTATGTACGAGTATGTATGTATGTAACAACAGTTTTAATTTCTTTTTCAGTATTCCACTGGGTATAGTTTTTATATTTGAATTTATATTATTCATCTGGTAAGACAAAGTGTGTGGCTATGGGTCCAGCGTCCAAGACTATCACGCGTATGTTTATATGACATATGTATGTATGTATGTTAGCCTCAAGTTTCGTTAAAAACAAATATAAACTACATGTATTATTGAACCATATATCTTTTTCATATTTGTATTATTACGTTGAAATGATAAAGAAATTGTATTGCTTTAAAAACTAATATAGTAATAAATATTTTTGATAATTTGGAACAATAAATTTGCTTTTTTTAGAACCATAAATTTATGTTTTATGGATTGCATTATATATAGACGTGATGTATTGCGATTACGTCACGATACTATTAACGATACTATGATTTTAAGAACGTTTTTAAAATTTTATAATATTTTATAGTTTTCCTCTTAATTGAAACCAGTGTTATAAACCATTTTTAAAGGACGAAATCCATAACATATATATTTATTAATGTAAGAACCAACTAAAGGTCGTATTGCGATAGTCGTTATATTCAATTTTCACTTTCTTTTCAATTAAATCTCTCATCGACTTTGATTATTGATTATTATGTGGAAGTGAAATTTAAACATAAGCGACTTATCTGTAATATCCCGTATTAGTATATGCACTTACAATATGTATAGTCTATTTTATAATACAAATTTATCTTCTATTAATTCTGAAAGGAATAAAATAACGAATTTCAATGATATTGCTTTAGCTCTATGTAGATAAGTTAAAACTTTCACATCAATAAAAAATGAGATTTTTTTTTTATTGTAGTGGAAGGTGGCAAACGAGCAGAAGGACTACCTTATGGTAAGTAGTTACCCACGCCCATGGACATCCACAACACCAGAGGAATTGTAAATACGTTGCAGGCCGGATGGAGTAACCACGAGAAAAATATGTGTAAATTTCCTTAATATATTATATGAACAGGCGTTACTTTCTGTAAATATGCAAATAATTCACAGTTCTATGCATTATCAATAACAAAACCATATCAAAGTGCTTGAGATAACGCTTATCATTATATTTATAACGCCGTTACGACGTTACCTTAACGTCGTTAATCATAACTAGTAAGATACGTCAATCTGCACGCGATATGTCAAAAATGATAGAATAGATTAAGAAAGAATCAGACTTATTAGAGCTTATATTCTTTAGGTACTTGAACGATAAGTATATTTAAAAAAACGAATGAATTATACATATTCTATCTATGTATGTGTTTTTTACATTACATATATGTAATCGTATACTACGTTTCATAAAGGTGCCACGCAATAAAATTAAAAGATAAGCACAAATTTCAGCGAATAATACAACTATATATAAAACAAGTGTATACTAATTCTTTACATTCCTTTACGTGATAGTTATTACTTCCAAATGACACCGCTTCTTCTTTCTTCTTCTTTTTCCGCTTCAAATCTTAGTACAGTATAAAACGAATTTATAGATAGCTGCATGCTGCCCGAAAATCTGTTTCCATTGCTCGTGTGTCCTTAATAATTAAAATTTAACTTGGCACATGATCAGCGCTGCAAGTAGAGACCGAACTCATAACCATCGGCATTTACAGTCAAAAAACTGTCAATAGAAAATCCCTATCACGCTGGACTTATTTTTAAATAAATACGACATTTCATTATTTTTTACAGTTTTGCTGGATTTCTATGGTCTTGTATCAGATGTTCGAGATCTTAATTTCTCATGTGTCAATGGAAAATATTGAATAAATAATTACACTAAACAAACTTCTATTACAACGACTTTTTTTCTTTGTTTTTTTTTATATTCTAATTCTATTATAGATCTGCACCAGGTATTTAGATTTTAAAGTCTATTAAAATTAAATAAATAATACCTTAAGTCCTGCTCAGGCTTAAAAGCTATACAACAAAAAGAATTTCATTTTTAATGGTGGTAGGAGGTTCGTCCTCCGACCGGTCTGCCTGCGACCACTATCATGTCAAAGACGAAACCGCCAAATATCTTATGATGTGTTCCGGTTCGATGGCATGTAAGCCAGATTTTCCTCTTCCCACCCATCCTTTCCCCAAAATGTGGTGGTTCTGATAGTGGATCAATACATTGTCCCTCCTTCCATCAGTATCCTCTAGGTTATAAACGATCTACAACATCTCTGGTGTTGTAGATGTCTATGGGCGAAAGTAACCACTTACCATCAGGTGGTCCTTCTGCTCGTTTTTGCCGTCCGTTATCACCAAAAAAAAAAAAAAAAAATTCAAATCCCTTCTGTATTGCAGTTCTGTAATATATTTTTTGTGTACAAACATATTGTTGTTGCTGTTTGTTTTACTGTTTTATTATATTATAGATAATACAAAGTGTAATAGCTAAATATATATTAGTTATATAACTCTTTCCATTATCTTTGAAATTATCGTAGATGATTATCGATATGGTTGTGTATATATAGATACACATACATATTACGCACGTAAATTCCTTGGACAAAATAATATATTAATTATTTTTTTATCTTTTCTTTTAAATCAATATGAATGGGATTATCCTTAATACATGCAAAAATTTAAACTAAAAATAAGTTACGTTACATATAAATATGTATTTATATAACTCATTCAACATCTATAAATAAATTATTCTCAATTCAATGTAGCTTTTTAAAGAAAGTTTCAGAATACATACAATATTTGTATATTGTTCTTGAATATATAACAACATAGTAATCTTAAGTAGGTAGTTTAGGTAGAAGGAAAATATTTTAGGAATCGTATAAAAGTGAACGGAGCGAGACTCGAACCTGCGCTTTTGAAACGGTCCAAGATGGAAAATAGTTTAATGAGTCATAAGATTATAAGATGAACTATAAAAAATATACCAGAAGATTTCCATTTTTAAATTTTAAAAATGTTAAAAATTAATAATTTTTATACGGTATTTGACTTCCACTCAGGTTGGTATATTTTATGGTTACATTTTCTATTCCCCTGCCTCGTAAGCTAAAGCTCGGAATTGGTTTCCACCGTTCAATATCTTTATATGTACATATATCGTAATTAAGGAATATGTAGAAAAGACTTCTGATCACGTGGTTCTTTTCACAATTACCATACACGCGGGAAATGTGATTTAGATTAATGGCTATCAAATGAATTTGTAAATGGTAATATATGCAGATGTCTCAATGGCAAAAATAATCATTCAATACATTAAGGCTTACTTAAAATAGCAATCTAAATGTGCTATTTTTTAAATCATTATGACAGGATAATATCAATGTCACAGGATGTTTGACGTATTAGATTCCGTCAAGGTAAAGTCGCGCGTTTCAAAACAAGTTATATATTATTTGTTTTTTCCATTACCGTTTAAATATGATAAGAAATATATTTAAATGTTTGCATGTTTAGCTGAAAATGCAGTAGGAAGTGTATAGATTTGTATAGAATTTATTCGCAGATTTAGAATGAGACAACCTACATATTTGTATAGGTATATTTTTTTTTTCTTAAAGCGTTATTAATGTATCGAGAGTTTGTGTGTGATTTTTAGTCAATTTTATCATAATAATTATATATTAGGAGTTTTTTTTTTATTTATTTTTGTTAAACTATACTACATGCGTAATCAAAAATTATATTTTGACGCATGTTGTATATTTATGGTATGGGTGTCCTGATCATTTTAGAGACATTGCCTATTTAAAACTAACCAATTAGGTTTTCATTCTCACTGCTAATTCAATGCGTTGTATAGTTGAAATTTGCATATCCCGGATGATTCCCGTGGGACCAAGCATTGGTTACGCATGATATAGTGTATGGTATTTCCAGAGAAAAAAATCCATAGCAATTCACCGTACGGGTACCGTGCCCATCGTATTGCAGGGAGGCGAGTTAGAAGAGTTCCTAGGACTTATGACCTAAGTATAGATTTAATGGATCTTTTAAAAATGCGTATCAACGTTCACCTTCACTCTCCGGGCTCCTCCCTCTAACTAAACCATATGTACATACAAGCTCGAGACAGACAACAGGTTAAATATTATTTTTTGTAATACTTTAAAAAAAAGAATATTTTTTTTGGCACTCACTTAACAAAAAACCAACGTTATATGTTTAAATGTTAGGATTGAAATAGAATTGAATTTTAATTTGAATTTTAACATCAGGCGTCGCGGAATATTATAAATTGCATATTTCCCAAAATTGCTTTGGGTTTGATTTTGAATGCTAAAGCTTAAAATAATATTCCTTGCTTGAGCTTAGAAAAAGTATGTCCATAATTTTTATATGTACTTAGAACTTGTATATAGTTTTTCAATAGCAAAAAATGGGTTTATTAATCTTAAGTTGGCACATTCTCATCTCACATGCTCTTACCCTGAGACAGAGAGAACCTTGCAATATTTTATTCTGATTTTTATAACAGATTTATTTAAAAAAATCGTATTAACGTATTAAATCGGTAAAATATTTATTCCCTTAAACCGGATTCGAATCCGCTGAGCTAGGGATATACGGCAAGGCTGTACACGACATTTATCAAGCGTAGAACAGTGTCTATACAATTAAAATATAATTATTATTTGCACATCTATGATTAAACATAGAAATTCTTTTCGCTGTTTGTGTAATGTCATTTAATAACTTAAACAATAACTTCGTGATAACACTCACAATCTGATTTAAATTAAAGTCACGAACAAACAGAATTACTAATAATTATGCAGTACGGAGGTATGTACTCATAGTACTAGGTACCAGTGTATAAACTATTAGGTAGCCCAGTCACGCTTCAGGAAACATCTAAATTCGCAATATCAAAGAGGATTCTTTTGTATTTGGACGGTGTTAGATTTTAATTTAAATAATTATTGCAATAGATCATAATAATATATTATATCATTATTTATAATACGTATAAGTATTAAGGTTTCTAGAAGGTTTATTCTTTTTGTTTATGTACTTTTCACTTCTTACATTACATTCGAGCAAAACCAAGTGTATATGTATATACCCTATAGTTTTAGTCCATGTTACACGAAAGTTGTATGGTGTGCTGGATAGTGGACCGCGTCGCTTCATTTTTTCGTTTCAGACCGAAGAAATTTCTATACTTATTATAATTTTTAACATTTTTATTAGCAGGATAATGACCCAAATATAGTTACGTAAGACATGTCTTCTATGCATCATGAGAGAGTTATTGCGTTGACTAGTTTTTAATCGAATCGTTAAGGTAAAAAAGGGTATCGTATTGTCGTATTCGTCAGGGTACAAAATGGGTTGTTAATGACAAAAATATAGTACAGAGTACAGATTTAATAACGATATGATAGGATCATAACGTCTTATAAATAAATATATATCTAGGTTTATTTGTATTAAGCAATAAACAAAATTTTAATTGCGCTATAAAATTCTTACTAGGAAACTTGATGCTTTTTTCATATTGATGCCCAGGTCATTAAAATATTCTTTATTATAATTATGCGACCTTTGACCTCGTCATTTTCCGCAAGCACAATTTCTTAATGAACCGTCCGCTATGTTGTTGTAGCGTCCGTACAAAGTAGATTCACTAGTTGAAAAGTTTCTCTTGTAATTTAAATAAAGCAAACTTTTTTATCTATTTTAATTGATATTGAAGTTAAAGTTAGTATTTAAACTGAAATTTCTTACTTATTCACTTTAGAAACTTGCTACTTGCTTCAAATTTGATCGTCTCTTCTATAACTAATTACTGTCTAATTATGTCATCATCCACTTTCCAGAGTATTCTTAGGATTGCTGTACATGTATTTATGAACCTACGTATTTAGACAAAAATTTGTCACAGGACGATGTTGTAGTGGTCTTATAACCAAAATTTACCTTCACTACCCAATGTAACAGTTTAATAAAAAAAAGATACACATTTACACTTAAATATAAGGAAAGTTTTTTAAAAACAAGTCTTTATTTATTGTCCGAATCGGAAATCCCCAAAGTAATTCTAAAATTATATATAATATATTTTTATTGTAAGTATACGACTGCTAACAAGTTTCCATAACATTTTATGTGATAAAATCTCTTGCACAGTAAATATTTACTTTTATTTGAACATAAAGTGACCTAGAAGTGCAAAGCTCTCAAATTTTTCATAAGCTTTCTATGTTCATCCATGTTTATTTTATTTCGAATGCTTGAAACACGCCGGTTATATTTTATTAAAGTTGTAAAAAAAACCGACTGAAAAAGCCGACGAGTGTTTTTTTCTTTTTTTTTTTTTTTTTTTTTTATGGATAACTGATGGCAAACGAGCAGAAGGACCACCTGATGGTAAGTGGTTACCTTCGCCCATGAACATCTACAACACAAGAGGCGTTGTAGATGCGTTGCCAACCTAGAGGATACAAATGGAAGGGGAGGACAATGTAGTAGTCCACTATCGGAACCACTACATTTTAGGGAAAGGATGGGTGGGATAGGGGAAAACCTGGCTTACATGCCATCGAACCGGAACACATCATAAGATATTTGGCGGTTCGTCTTTGACATGATAGTGGTCGCGAGCCAGACGGAGGACGAACCTCCTACCACCAAATAAGTGAGTGTGGATTTTAAGAACAACATGACTTATTGAGATGCTTTTCTTTTTGGT